>PVKP010005638.1:0-29557 GCA_004027715.1 Plecturocebus donacophilus | reverse complement strand
CAACAGAGTAAGACTCCATGTCAAAAAAAAAAAAAAAAATTGGCAAAGGATAGACACAGGCAATTCACAGAATATGAAATAAAAAATTACCAATAAACATGAAAAAATGCTTATGGTCACTTATAAGCAGAAAACTACAAATTTAAAGGCATCATTTTTCACCAGATCAGTAAAAATTAATATGTTGGCCAAAATATGGGGAAATGGATAGATACAAGGATATACATATGTTACTGGTGGGCTTGTAATATAATACAATTTAGGATTGTACTATATTCTGGAGGGCAATTTGTCAGTATATATTAAGATTTTCCTCAGTATATATTACACTTTTTATCGGTTTAAAAGTTTATTTTGATTTGGAATCAAATTTGGAATCAAATGTGGGTAAATCCATTTTCTCCTGAGCATCTTGGGATCACCAACTGGTAAAACTGTCCAATGTAAGATTCTAAATGACATCTCTTATTAACCCTCACCCAGAAATATTTTAGGTGGTATTTGACCAAAACCATGAAATAAATCCACTTGCTTATTATAGGCATATTAAAAAAGGAAAATAATAGTACCCTTTGGTTCATCAATTTTACTTAAAGAGCCACACAATGTTAGACTTTTTAGAATAAAGTTAGAATCAGTGTTCTGCAATGGAGCTCAGCAAACTTTTTCTGTAAAAGACCAGTTTTCAAACATTTCAGTCTTTATGATCTATGCAGTCTCAGTTGCAGCTACTCACTTCTGCTGTTGAAACACAAGAGCAATCCCAGATAATATGTCAGCTAATGAGCAAAGTGGCATTCCAATACAACTTTATTTACAGATATTAGAAATTGAACTTCATATAATTTTCATATGTATGAGATATCATTCTTCTTTTGATTTTTTGCCCAAATATTAAAAAAATGTAAAAACTCTTCTTGCTCAGGAGTCATACAAAATCAGGCAGTGGGCTGGATTTGGCCTGCAGGCCTTAGTTCAGCAAGCCCTTATTATTATACTTCTTAAAAATTAGAAATTGCCAGTGCACTATGTGTTGTAACTTAAAAGAACTAACCATTATTCCAAAGAAGACATGAAAGGGCCACTTCTGAGCAAGCAAAATGAGTTCCTTTACACGTATTTTAAATTTATTATTTTGTTAAACAAAGATTAGGTTTTGAAAAATTTCATCTTATGACCCATTTTTGTACATGCTTTTCTTTGAATTGGTCACAAATCCATTTGTATTGTCATTCCTATGGATAATTTATAGGTCAGTATCAAACCAGGACAGCTGATGGTGGTCACCTGAGGCAGCCCATTTATAAGGCTCTAGACATGTCCCTGATCTGGCAGCCAAATAGCTGGCCAGTCACCATCTGGATAGAGGTCATGATCTCTGTTCCAACACAGGCCCATCCTCAAGGCATTCTGGCTCTATCCACAGCCAGGGTCATCCTGAAAATAAGCAATGAAGTATAAGACCAGTGGTCTCATTCTAAACCACTGGCTCCATTCTTTTTTTTTTTTTTTAGATGAAGTCTCGCTCTGTTGCCAGGCTGGAGTGCAGTGGCATGATCTTGGCTCACCCCAACCTCTGCCTCCCAGGTTCAAGCGATTCACCTGCCTCAGCCTCCCAAGCAGCTGGGACTACAGGAACGTGCCACCATGCCCAGCTAATTTTGTATGTTTAGCAGATAAGGGGTTTCACCATGTTGGCCAGGATGGTTTCGGTCTGTTGACCTTGTGATCTGCCTACCGTGGTCTCCCAAAGTGCTGGGATTACAGGAGTGAGCCACCAAGCCCAGCTGCCACTGGCTCCATTCTGAAGAGAGAGCTAGTCAACTCACCTGAAAAGCAGCTCATCCTCACACATTTGGGACAAAATTGTAACCTTGAACTGCCATTCTTATGTTTAGAGTGGAGGAATTGTGTCAAGAATTACATCTCCTTAAATTTCAACAGCGCACACAGCTTCCTTGTCCTGAGCAAGTTCACAGAGAAGTTATTTTACTCAACCAAATAAATGTTATGTTCTTGGTTGTTGTAGGAATCTTCCTCACTTTGGGAGGCGGAGGCAGAGTTGGGAGGATTGCTTGAGGTCGGGAGTACGAGACTAGCTTGTACAAGATAGCAAGACCCTGTCTCCATTTAAAAAATAAAAAAGCAGCTTTCTTTATATTTTTTCTTCTAGCAACCAGGAAAGCACACCGATGATTCTGGCTATAGGTGGGCCCCAGAGATATACGTAAATATATTGAGGTTCTACATTTATGAGAAACTGCAGACCATAACCAGGGCACTGAAGATGCTGTCTCACTCCTTTAATAATAAGCTGACTATTATGGAAAGGGTTGGAATGCAAGCTCTAGGGTTTCACCTGAGAAATTCAAACCAATCATTGTTTAGAGCTATTTTGGAACTTTCAGCAATCTTTCAGGTAGTACAATGAAACAGGAAAGAATGGGAAAGTCTTCATGGCACTAGTGTTCAGCTTCCAGGTTTACATGTGGTCAATTTGTGTAGGATGAATTCATTCTAACCTTACTTGCAATAATTCAACAACATGAAGGTATGCCCAGTAGATATAGAGGAGCAGACAGTCATTTGTGTTTGCTGTCCTTCATGCTGGTGACTGTGAAGTCATCCCTGAGCTGACACCTGTAGTCTTCATCATATGATCATCTGACACCAGAGGCAGTGATGGCCCAGAATGCTCCTTCCCTTAATTATGGGCTCTTGGTCATGGTTAAATTACTACTCACCAGCTCATTGATCTCTGGTGAAGACTTATAGGAAGCTGTTGTGCTTATAGGAAGCCGTGCCTTTTGCCCAGCAAATCATGCACCTTTGTGTGAACAGTATGTCATTTCACAATTTGTCAGTTCCAGTCGGTTTGCACTTGCCCACTGTCATTCTCCTGTGGATGGAACACAGTGGAAGTGGCAGAGGGCATGCTTGTGGAAGAAATAATGAGCGGTGAGGGGAGCCCTTCCCATCCTGGCTCAAATGTGCAATGGAGTCAGGCACTCAGGCTGTCGCTAAACAGGGTCTTTTTAATGATCAACATCAGGACTAAACATCATTCCTTTGTGTGTGCAGCTTCATTCTTATGCCTCATCTTGGCAATTTAATTAGTTTTACAGTGGCGTGCTTTATCACTTATAATAGTTCCGCCAGATTCTGGCCGTTAGTTGGAAGAGTTGCATCAAGCTGTGTAGATGGGGCCCACAGGCTCCCATCATGTCTCAGCCTGTACACACTGAGCTTGTGTCACTTCATACTGCCCATCCGCCAGCCACTTCTTGAGTGAATGACAGAAAATTCTTGTTCCTATGTCTTCTGTAGGATCTGGATGGTGTGCACATCTATTTCCTTAGAATGTCGTTTATCATTCAGAGAAGGGGCAGTTATTGCAGCCCCACAGTGGATCCCCATGTGGAGGTGGGTTTGTGGTCACCTATGACTAGTAGCTCCTTTTCTAATGATCTCCCCGGCTGTGTCCAATTCTACCAAATCAGCATGAGTAGTCTTTGTCCACTGAGGGTTTTCAAAAAGCTATTGTGGAGCCCACTTCAGAAACTCTCGAGGGAACAGGCTCTGCCCCCATGCAGGCAGAGGCATCCTAGGCCTGTTGTTATGGGGCTCTGTGGATCTTTTCCCACCTGCTCATCATGTCCAAGGTCAGGTGAAGAGAGGCTTAAAGTCATACTGAAATTTTAAAGGTGTGTATCTTATGCCCAGCAATTTTACTTCTTAGAACTTATTGTGGCAAAATAGTTACAGATGTGCAGCTATTCACTGCATCATTATTTATGACAGTAAAAACTAGAAGCAACTGGCTGGGCATGGTGGCTCACGCCCATAATCCCAGCACTTTGGGAGGCTGAGGTGGGCGGATCACTTGAGGCCAGGAGTTTAAGACCAGCCTGGCCAACATGATGAAACACTGTCTCTACTAAAAATACGAAAATTAGCCAGGCATGGTGGTGCTCACCTGTAATCCCAGCTACTTGGGAGGCTGAGGCAGGAGAATCACTTGAACCCAGGAGGCGGAGGTAACAGTGAGCGATAATCATGCCACTGCACTCCAGCCTGGGTGACAGAGTGAGGCTCTATCTATTGAAAAAAAAGAGAGAAACAACCATAAATCAGGCACAGAAAGACAAGCTTTGCATGTTCTTATTTATTTGTGGGAGCTAAAATTAAAACAATTGAACTCACGGAGCTAGGGAGTAGGATGGTTACCAGAGACTGGGAAGCGTAGTAGGGGGAGGTGGAGGAAGTGAGGGGGTTAATGGGCACAAAAAATAGAAAGAATGAGTAAGACTTAGTGTCTGCTAGCACAACAGAGTGACTATAGTCAAAAATAATTTAATTCTACATTAAAATAACTAAAAAAGTGTCATTGGATTGTTTGTAACACAAAGGATAAATGTTTGAGGAGATAGATGGATACCTTATTTACCCTGATGTGATTATTATGCATTGCATGCCTGTCTCAAAATATCTCATGTATCCCATAAATATATACACCTACTATGTACCCACAAAAGATTAAAAATAAAGAAAACCCAGAATAGAAACAACCCAAATATTCATTGGCAGGGGAGCACTTTAAGCATGTAGGGAATGGGTACTACAGGTGCAGAGGATGAGGCAGACACGTAGGTTCGTAAAGGTGCATGAAAGTGTCTGCAACCCACTGCCGACTGAACCAAAGGAGTCAAGATCCGTAGGAGGAGTTTGATGCCATCTCTGCAAAGTATCAACTAATAACAACAGCAAGAGTGTCCTTGCTGCTTAGATCCACGGCAGGGTCCAGAGCTGTTCCGGAGCCATGTGACTGCCCTGGACGCAGGGCCACCAGTTCTCGGCTGGAAAGTGAGACAGTGACAGTGATGAATCTGTTCAGCATGAGGGGCACGAAGGATGGGAGGGTGTTATTCTAAGGAAAGTGGCTACGGTGAAAATCTCGTGTGTGTGGAGAAGGAATAAAGGTGTCCCTCCTGGGTGTGAAGAAGTCTGTGCCGCAGACGGGAAGAGAACTTCCTTGAAGACGTATCCCCAGAACCCCACCCGTAAGAAACGTCATAGTCACCACTTCCAGAATTTCAGACTTGGCAGGGCTTAATCATTTTTATTTTAGCAGCTCTTGCTTTTAATGTCTGACTCATATAGGAAGAGCGGAGAAACAGGCCCAGTCTCTGGGGTCACGGCGTCTTTAACCTCACCGTGAACCTGCTGTGGAAGAAGAGCTGTTGCTTTGAACGCTGGCCTTGACGCCGTGGCTGGCTCTGAGTAGTCCTGCTCTAGAATGCTGAAGCCAGGCACTGGAGACTGGTCCTCTACTGCCCTCTGCAGCAGAAAGAGGACATTGCAGTCCGGGACAGGATCTACCCAAGCCATGCAGGTGTTTCAGCTGGGATTTATCTTCTAAATTGACAAACACAACTTGTATATATTTATTGTGTGTGACATGATGTCTTGATATACATAAACATTATGGGATAGCTGAATCAAGCAGATTAACGTATGCAGTACCTCACATACTTAGCATTTTTTTGTGTGCTGAAAACTTAAACCCTACTCTCTTAGCAATTTTCAGATATACAATATATTGTTATTAACTATAGTTAACATGATATGCAATAGATCGCTTGAGCTTATTCCCCTTATCTAACTGAAACTTTGTGTGTCCCCAAACAGACCCCTGCTTCCCTGCCCTCCAGTTCCTGGCGACCACCATTCTACTCTCCACTTCGTATGAGTTCTACTTTTTGAGATTCCACATATAAGTGGAATTTTTCATGAAGTATTTGTCTTTCTGTACCTGGCTTATTCCACTTAGCATAATGTTTTCCACGTGGATCCATGTTGTTACAAGATTATCTTCTTTTAAAAGCAGAATAGTATTCTATTCTGTATATATACCACATTTTCTTCACTCATTCATCCACTGGTGAACACTGAGGTTTATTCCATATCTTGGCTATTGTAAATAGTGCTGCAATGAACATAGAAATGCAGATATCTCTTAGACGTACTGATTTCACTTCCTTTGGATGTACACACAGGAGTGGGATTGCTGGATCATATGGTAGTCCTATTTTTAGTTTTTGAGGAAGCTCGATACTGTTTTCCATAATGATTATACTAATTTACATTCTCACCAACAGTGTACAAGGGTTCCTGTTTCACCACATTCTTACCAACACTTGTTATCTTTCATCTATTTGATAATAAACATTCTAACAGGTGTGAGATGGTATCTCATTGTGGTTTTGATTTGCATTTCCCTGATGATTAGTGAGTGAAGTTGAGTTGTGAAATACACCTGTTGGCCATTTGTATGTCTTTTTTTTTTTTTTTTTTTGAGAAATGTCTACTCAGGTCCTTTGCCCATCTTTAACTTTGGTTATCTGTTTTTTTACTATGGAGTTGTTCAGTGATTTTCGTTATTAGGAATCTCTTTGCTTTCTCTAATTCTAGTATTTCGATTTCTTTTGCATGTTATACATGATCATTTCAATGTATTGAATGTTTGTTTCACTTTCAAATGCATATGTTGAAACCCTAATCCCAATGTATTAGGAGGAAGGGCCTTTGGGAGGTAATTAGTTGATGGAGCCCCCATTAATTGGATTAGCGTCTTTATAAGAAGAGGTCAGTGATCTCTCTTTTACTTTGCACTATTTGCGGATACAACAAGAAGTCGGCCATTTGCAACCTGGAAGAGGGCCCTTACCAGAAGCTGGCCATACTGGCACCCTGATCTCAGATTTCAAGCCCCTAGCACTATGAGAAATAAATTTCTGTTGTTTAGAAGCCAACCAGTCTATGGTAGTTTGTTATGCAGCCTGAACTGATTAAGAAAAAACTTCATTAAATATTTCAGAAGAATTAGTATCATACCTGTGGCAACTGGATCTCTGTTGTTATTTGCCACCTTTTTCTTCCCTGACTCTGCACACAGGAAGACATTTCAGGACATATGATGTGTTTTGGTGACGGTGACATGGTGAAGTGGTATGGGTCATCTAGCTTGACTTAGCTTGAGCCTAAGTGCTGCCTTCTCTGTATCTTGATAGTGGCTACTGACGATCAACAAGTGTGAGAGTGTAAAGGGCCAAAGGAGGGTGGAAGCAGTTCAACAGACGGTTTGTGTGCAGTAGTGGAATGTCCACTTACTTCATGGAAATAAGAATCTTTCTATGCTCCCTGTTGGGGGAGACCTCTTTCTGTTTTCTGTGAGGGACTGTGTCCGTCTCCAGAAGTCCGGCATTTTGTTTCCCAGTCCATCCCCACTGATGGTGCAGCCTAGACTTGGGGAATGGTCTTTTCTTATCATTAGTTACACTATTATTACCAATAGATAGCCCTTTCCATTTTGTTGGATATTTTATGAGAAATTGGAAAGAGGGGCTTCAAGTACTGCTAGCCTGACCTCATGATGCCTTGTCTGTCATCATTGGTTTTATTACTATAATAATGAAAACATTTACAATCTTTTTTTTTTTTTTTTGAGATGGAGTCTCGCTCTGTCACCTAGGCTGGCTGGAGTGCAGTGGTATGATCTTGGCTTGCCGCAAACTCTCTGCCTTCCATGTTCGAGTGATTCTCCTGCCTCAGCCTCCTGAGTAGCTGGGATTACAGGTGCATGCCAATACGTTCATCCAATTTTTGTATTTTTGGTAGAGACGGGGTTTCACCATATTGGTCAGGCTGGTCTCGAATTCCTGACTTTGTGATCCACCCGCCTCAGCCTCTCAAAGTGCTGGGATTACAAGCGTGAGGCACTGCACTTGGCCAACATTTACAATCTTAATGCCAATATGTCACTTGGAGGCCCAAGTCTAGTGCCCCAACTGTCTCCCCTATAGTGGAGTCTGCTAGTGAAACTCCACAGACACACACAGAGCATCCAGCCAGCCGTCTTGGTGGTGGGAATGACCTGACGGGGATAGAACGGCAAGAAAAACTCTTACCGGTCACCTGGTCTCCCTTCTTAAGCATAAATACACAATCAAAAATCATGCATTTTGGATGTAATTATCTTTTAACAACAAGACTAACAGTTAGCAGAAGCTATGAAGTAGGAGGTTAGAGGAGGGGAAGAAAAGTGGGACTGCTAATATCTCTCCCTCACATGATAGAGAGTTAAGGGATAACCGTGTATGAACCAAGGGATAGAGATGTAAATTTATAAAACAACATAAATGATTGGTTTGAAAAAGACTTTAAATTGTACTGAACATTTAGTTAAGTTTCCTCTGCTAAATGATGGTAGGAAATTGTAGTAGGAAAATCAGATTAATTATAGACAAAATAAATAAATCAGATTTCCTCATTATATCCAAATTATAGTATGAATTAACTACTACCCTACTATATGACAAATTTTTTATAGACACAAACAAAACCATGTCAACATTTCTAGTCACCAACAGAAAATGGAAGTGGTTTTGAGCACGCATTTTAGCTTTCACTATTCTAAAATATATTAGCCTATAAGCTCTGTTTGCTGAGTACAGAGATGTTTTGTAAAATTTTTAATACAATCACATCTGAAACTACAAAAGCAGAGTACTACATTTGCTGATGAGAAGAGGTGGATGATTATGATGAAAATGAAAATCAGGATAATTTTACAAATTCAAAATGACGAGAAAATGACAAATTCTGCATGTAAATATGAAATAAAATTTTCAATAAGAGAATGTTTCTGATGAACAAAGTCAATCATGCAAAACGTACAAAGTGCTGTGCTTGTGCAATTGACAATAAACAGGAAATGAATAAGAGTCACAGATGAATTAGAAAACTGTATGAGCTGTCACTTCAGAATATTGTCAATATCAAGACTGATGCGCTTCTCTGGAGTAGGCTCTTCAAAAAATTCCTTATAATAGGGTATGTTGGTAATTAGGCCCTCCAAAGAAAAAAAATCTCTGATTTGTTACATTTGCCAATTTCTATGGTGTAAACACTCCCATCATGGCTGATTTCAAACAATGAGCCTGATGTCAATAAACTTGGAGCTGGGAAAAGATGTGTGCAATAGGCTCCAAAGTCAGCTTAAGCTGGCTGCCCCATGCCACTGGACTAAAAGATTTTCTAACATGCTTCTTTTCTCTGCATGGGACAATGGCAAATCACACCTAGATGCTACCTTTTTTTTTTGTTCTTATGGTGAGATAATTTTTTCCCGGGTGTTGGCATACTTATGAACTCTGCTTATATGTTTTATGGGGTGGATACAACTAAGTGATTCCCACAGAATGGGAGGAGCTCTGACCTCTTTTCTTACTTCCCTGGGAAGAAATTATTAGCCATGGTGGCATTTGGGGCATCTAAGTGTAACTTTTACCTCATTTGAGGTGGATTTAACGGGAAATTCTTTTCCTCTTTATTTTAAAAATATGTTCATTAAATGAGTAAGAGAGTATAATTCCTGGACTGAGATTTCTCACTGGAATTTGGCAAACATGAGATGATCTCATCTCTTGATGAGTTTAGTATAACTTATTTTCTGAAAGATGGGCACTCAAGAACAAGTAAAAATCAAAATAAATAAACAAAAATCACAATGTTCTAATTCCCCATGTTTCCCAAGAGAAAGAAAAAAGTCATTAAGTTTCCCTAACAATGGCCGTAGGATCAGCATCAACACCAGAGGCCTATTAACCTATTGCTAATTTCAGACAGGGCTAGGAGTTGGTTTGAGGGATTACAGATTAAACATGGACGAGGTGCTGCTGCAGCAAATATTGTTGCAAACTCTGAGTGCCTTGGATGCTTCCAAGAGCCCAAGCCTCATTGGAATCTGCCTAACATTAAATTAAATCCCGAGGTGGGGAGAAGGAAGACCACGTGTCTTAGGCTGGGTTTCCCAGGTGCGGATACTGAGGTTCCCATTAGAGACCGGTGAGGAGCAGAGAAAGCAGGACAGGGAAGCAGAAGCGTGCGATTTCAGGTAACGCCTCAGGGGAGTTAGTTTTTGCCTGATATATCCGAGGAACTCTGGTGGGTAAGTCACCCTGAGAGTTTGATCAGACTCAGGCCAGGGAGCTGGGTTTCATATTCCAATGCAAGTTGATCATTGGCTGAGGGCCAAAAATGGAGATGTACATTCCCAAGTGTTCCTTGTTTTCTGCTTGTTGGGGCAAAGTGGCCTTTGTAACCTGACGGCAGTCCTCTAAGAGAGTCAAAGGTATGGGCTGTTAGAAGCAAAACCACACAGAAGTTGGAGGAGTGCACTCACACCACACACACAGATCCTAGGAGTTCTGGTTGGAACATGAAGGTGGTTTACACCATGGTTGCTAAAAATTCTGTAGAATACTGTTGGAGATCATCGAAGGGGTGAGAGGGAGGTGGTGGGCATGACGCCTGCTCGAGGAGATTTGCAATGTGGATGCAACAATTTAATTTTAGAAGATGCCTGACAGAGTGTAGGTAAAGTAAGGAGAAGAGAACAGCCAGTTTTAAAGGTTTAGAAGCCCTGCTCACACGAGTGTGACCCTTCTCGATTACGTTTAACTCACCGACAAATGCACTAATGAAGAGCCTCTGGAACTAACTAGCTGCTGCTTTGTGAATGGGAGGAGGCAGGATGATCCTTAAAAGTTGCTCCTTAGGCCACCCCTAGTATTTGCAGGACCTAGGGCGGAGAGGACAAGGTTAGATAAAATAAGTTCTATCACTTTACCTTGACAAATGTGCTTTCAAAATAATTTGGAAGGCCAGGTTCAAATTTTGAATTTTCAAACTCCTTGGAGTTCCACGCTGAAATGTGGTGGCTTGGAGAAAGCTGGGCCCTAGCCCACTGGCCCCCACCTGGGCCCTCTTCCCTTTCCACCACTGTCTCCTTCACTGGAAGCAGCTTTTGTGTATGTGTGTGGATGCCCCAACTGGAATATCCAGAACCTCTGCAAATAGCTGCCCTGACCATTCTTTGGGCCTGGGAGTGTAAATACCAGTGGTGTGGTTTACCCCTAGGAGGATGCACCTATGGACAAGGCCTGTACAGGTCCTGCATGCAGGCTTGGGGTTGTTTGAGCAGAGAATTCCAGCTCTTGATCTTCTAGGACCCACAGTCTAGAAGGGCTGTGGGTGGGTATATGCCCTTGGTCTTGCAGATTCCTCCTGTGGTAGGGAGAAACATAATCCCCAAAAATGCCAGAATGGAGCTTTCTAAAACACAAGGCCCAGGTACTGGGTGATACTGCGGAGCAGTATGATTTTAAGTCACAGTGTAGCTTATCATGAAGAACTGGACCATGGAGGTAGGAAAAGATGCCACTTCACTAGTAGGTTGTTTCTCAAGATGACTATCTGGGAAATAAACTATAGACTGGACACTGATTTGTCTCTTAAAGACCTGAGTGGATTATTTGATTCATATCAAAATAGACAGAGAATGGGGTCAGGGACAAATACCAACTGCCTGTTAGCTTTCAACGAGTGTGGATAGATCTTGCCTCATTTGAGAATGAGTAAACATCAGCAAAACATGAGCCCAGAAAAATACTGCAGAGCAATGGATAAAGGACAGTACTCTGGGACCTCATAGAAAGATCCTATCTCTGAAGAGCCTACAGGAACCGGAAGAAAATTACAGGAGATTGTTTAGAATCTGTAATAATAGAATTCAATGAGGCATTATGTTGTGCAACAGGAACATAACACCACGAAGAGACAATAGGCTGAAAGAAGACAGCACGTTGAGATATGGAAGGCTTTCAAGTAAACCAAGAGCAAAATTACATCATCAGCACCTATTGTAAATCAGAATCAGTTATGTACTGAACAAATTTGAGAAGCTTTTCTAGGATGCAGAAAAAAATGCACAAGCAGAAGGAAAGAGAGAAAATGAAAACTCTAACACGATTACTTTGTGTTTCTGGGGAAGATAGCATAATACATGGAATAGAAGCAGTAATAAAAGGTGAAATGAAACCTAAGATTGCAGGCTGCAGGGGCTCACTGCATTTTAGATGGAAATGGAAGAGATCTGCTCATCTACATATAGCCAAAGAAAAATTTTGAATTATACGGAGTTTTTAAAAAGTTCTATAAATCTATTTAGAAAAGACAATTTGTCTATCAATTGCAGGAATGATTGAGCAGTTTTTTTTTTTTTTCCTAAAAGCACTCTGCTGTTATTTTGGGGAATTGACTCCACTCTACTTGAGTCATTACAGTGGAACCATCAGTCAAGATATTTTGTCCTTTTTTACCAATAAATGGGAATGCAACCTGAGACTGATAGGACCATCTCTCTGGAACTGAAACTTTAGCGGAGGAATAAAATGACAGAATATAGGTGCTTCTGCTCATTCATCCTAGTTGCAATGCCATAATTATCTTTTATCACTTCTTACAAATTCCAGGATTGGTCCTTGTTTCTTTTTCAAGCCTGTTGGTTTACCTTTTCTAGGTTCTGAGTTCCCCCCATATTCTGCTTATAAATTCCACTTTTGCTCCAGTTGGCAAGAGACCCTAAGAGAAAGGCAGATTTTTGAGGTGTAGGGGAACTGGCCAGAATGGGGAAAAGGGGGAAAATTCCCTTTCATATTGCGGGTTAGTATCCCAACAGCGCAAAACAGCTGTTATGTTCCCCCTGTGCGCACCAGAGGGTGGTACTTGGAAAAACTGAGTAGCTGATGGCAAAAAATAATTTAAACATTCTGCAATAACAGGGTGGGATGGCTACTTCTGGTGGCATTGGATAACATAAAGCAAGAGAATAGTAAAATCATATCTCTAAACTATCACATCAGGCTAATTTTCTGTGGCCTTTCTGTTTGGGTCTTCAACACTCACAGCTACTGATGTGATCATGTTGGTATGGGTATGTTTCATATGACCTTCCTTCCTTATTTTATTACTTTGGATAAGCTGTGAGTGTATCAGACCAGACAGTTTAGCTGTTGGTCATTTTAATGACAGCAGCAGGTTTTTTTTTTTTTTTTGAGACAGTCTTGCTCCGTCGCCCAGGCTGGAGTGCAGTGGCATGATCTTAGCTCACTGCAACCTCTGCCTTCCAGGTCCAAGTGTTTGTCATGCCTCAGCCTGCCAAGTGGCTGGAATTACAGGTGCCTGTCACCATGTCTGACTAATTTTTGTATTTTTGGTAGAGACGAGATTTTGCCATGTTGGCCATGCTGGTCTCAAACTCTTGACCTCAGGTGATCCACTCGCCTCCGCCTCCCAAAGTGCTGGGATTACAGGTGTGAGTCACCGCGCCTGGCCAGAGTTTATTTTTTAATTTGCTGTATTTATATTCTACACACACACGCACATACACACACACACACACACACACACACACACACACGGACACCCCTTTACACATAATCCTGGGAAAAATGCAGGGAACAGAGCACAAAATTATGGAGGGTTAAAAACACCTTTTTTTCTTTCCTCTTTTTAGCTACACCTGCTGGGATGGGAATATTTTTAAATACCTTCTAATGACACCAGCAAATAAACAAGAGTTGGGTTGTCTTCAGAATCACTAAATATTAGAAGGCTTTAAAAACTTCAGTGTCTATAGAATTTGGAGGTAGAGAAGTAAAGTTTAAAATGAGCAAAGTTGTCTTTTGTGTGTGATGGCAATAGAAAGTAATTCTTAGACATGTATGGGTGCAGGAATCCCACCATCCAAACGACCTTCTTGACAAAAACTTCTCTAGCTAAGCCAGAGAAGCAAAACAGAGAGCAACACAAGGGCAACCATGGGCTGAAAGGACTGTGGTTCTCACCTCAGCCTAATCCCAAACCTAACTGGAACCCTGAACTCCTGCGGAGTGTTTATTTTCAGGGAGATTTTGCAGGTGAAGGTGAAGCTTGGTCCAGCAGTGCTTCCTCAAGCTGCTTCCTTGCCCTGCTGCTCACTTCTTGTATTGGGAAATGTGCCTCTCACCATACATCCTTTGCTCCCTGGTGCAGCTAGCATTTAAAGCTTTGTCTGGTGAACATGTGTAATTTGTATTTTGCTTATGTATTTGCAAACAAAACCTAATCTATACACAGGGTGATGATTCAGTGCTGAGAAATACCTTTCTCTCTGATTCCACCAACAGGATGCTTAATGCAACATAAAACACTTTTTTATTGCAAGCCAAGTAATAATTTTCTGTGTCTTTAAAACTTATATTGAAGGATTTTATCCTACAAAAATAAAAGAGTTAGTTTATAAGGATATGTATAAAGATACACATTGAATGTGATGAAGGAAAGTAAAACAACTTGAATGCCATCAATAGGGAGTGATTGAATAAACTGTGGCATGTCCATATTTCTGGAATATTACATAGCTATTAATAAGGAGGAGTTAGATTTATATGCAATGACAGATAGGAAAGGCCACCAGGAAAGTAGAGCACTATACATTGCAGAGAAATCTAGATAAATGACCATATTTTTTTGTAAAATCAGAAAAGCCTTCTATTGTGAATATTTTCAGTTGTGTGTATCCATATGAAGGCAGAAAAAATGTGGACACTAAATTAACATTTCTTGTTTTCAGGAAGGGACAAGAGTAGGGGTGAGAGTCGTGGGAAAGGTGGATGTTGTTGGCTTTTTCTTTGATACGCAGGATTTTTTTTTTCTTGGCTTGTAATAAGCAGCAATATAAGCATGTATTGTTTTCAGTTTGAAAGAAATCTGATAGAGTAGATAATAAAGATAACTTATCTTGAATGACTTCAGTATTTTTTTTTAATTGGGAGAGATAAATACATGATCCGGGGACAGAAGTGATGTCAAATTCCTTTGCACATCATTTTCTAACTCTGATTTGTGAAAGTTCTACTCTGCTTAAAAATTAGTGGATATTAAGTGTTCTCTACTTGATCATTTATATACCATATAATCCATCCTTTCTATGGGTGCAGTTTGGTGATCTTTACTATACTTGGAATTGTGCAACTTGCAACCACCACCACTATCTAATTACAGAACACTTTCATCACCCCAAAGAGAAACCGTGTACCCATGAGCAGTCATTTTTCATTTTCTGCCCTTCCACCCACCCAGCCCTGGGCAACCACTAATCTACTTCTGTCTGTATGGACTTGCCTATTCTGGAACTTCATAGGAATGATCATGATATGTTGCCTTTTGTGTCCAGCTTCTTTGACTTAGCATAATGTTTTCAAGGTTTATTCGTGTGGTAGCATGTGTCGGTATTTCATTCCTTTTATAGACGAATAATATTCCATTGTATTGGCATATTACATTTTGTTTATCCATTCATCAGTTGATTGACATTTGAACTGTTTCCATTTTTTGTCTATTTTGAATATGGCTACTATGAGCATTTGTGGACAAGTTTTTGTGTGGACACATGTTTTTAATTTTTTTTTGTATATACCTAGGAGAGAAATTGCTGGGTCATGTTAACCCCATGTTTAATACTTTTGGAAACCACCAAATTGTTTTCCAAATCAGTGGTGCCATTTTGCAATACCTTAAGGAAAGTATGAGGGTTAAAATTTCTTCATATCCTTACCAACACTTGTTTTTAAAAAAATTTTGGTCATCCTGATGAGTATGAAATGGTTTTGATTTTATTTTTCCCAATCACATGCCATTGAACATTTTAAATGTTCTTTTGGTTATTTGTATTTCTTCTTCAAATAATTGTTTTTTTTTTTTTAAATCTTCATCCATTTAAAACAGTTGAGCTCTTTGTCTTCTTATTGTTGAGTTGTAAGAGTTCTTTACTCTGTATAGAAGTCCCTTGGCAATATGATTTGCCAATATTTCTCCCATTCTGTGGGTTCTCTTTTCATTTTCTTGATAGTATCATTTGAAACACAGAAATTTTAAATTTTGATATAGTCCAATTTAACAATTATTTTTCTTTTCTTGTGCTTTGTGTTTTATCTGAGAAACTATTGTCTAATCCAAGGTCATGAAGATTTAGTCCTGTAAAATTCTTAGATGAAAGAAGAATTTTATAGGACAGTTCTTTCTTCTAAGAATTTTGCAGTTTTAGCTTTTACATGTAGGTCTATGATCCTGAGTTCATTTTTGTGTTTTTGAGATGGGGTCTTGCTATATTGCCCAGGCTGGTCTTAAACTCCTGAGTTTCAAATCAGGGATCCTCCTGCCTCTTAGCCTCCTGAGCAGCAGGGACTACAGGTACATACCACTGTTTCTGAGTTAACTTTTATATGTTGTGCTAAGTAGAGATCAAACTTGTTTTTTCTTTTTTTTTTTGGCATGTATTCTTTTGCCCAGCACCGTTTATTTTAAGAAAAAACCTATTCTGCCCATATTCAAGTGTCTTGACACCCTTGTCAAAAGTCAGTTGATGTTAAGCATCTAGGCTTATTTCTGGACTCTCAATTAATTCTATTGATCTGTTTATCTATCTTTATGACTGTACCACACTTTCTTTATTACTGTAGCTTAGTAGTAAGTGTTGTAATTGGGAATTGGGAATCCTCTCAGTTTTGTTCTTCTTTTTAGATTCTTTTTGGCTATTCTGGGTCCCATGCATCTTCATATAAATTTTAGGATTAGCTTGCCAATTTCTGCAAAGAAACCAGATGAATTTTTATAGAGATCACATTGAATCTGTAGAACAATTTAAGAAATATTACCATCTTAACAATATTAAGCCTTCCAATCTATAAACAGGGGATGTCTTTGTATTTATTTAGAACTTAAATTTCAGTATACAAGTCTTGTATTTCTTTTGTTAAATGTATTCCTAAATATTTAATTCTTTTTGATGCTATTGTGACTAGAATTGTTTTCTTAATTTTATTTTCATGTTGTTCATTGCTAGTGTGTAGAAATATAGCTGCTTTTTGTATGTTGATCTTATGTTCTGAAGCTTGCTGAACACGTTAATTAGTTATTATAGTTTTTTTTTGCATTCCCTAGGATTTTCTATATACAAAATCATGTTATTTCTGAATAGAGATGGTTCTACTTCTTCCTTACAATTGGATGTTATCTATTTATCTGGGCCAGGAAAATATGTGTTCAGTACAACATTGAACAGAGGGGTGAAGTGAGTATTTTTCCTGTTTTTAATGGTAGGGGGAAAGCATTCAGTCTTTCCCTATTAAGTATGATGTTAACTGTAGATTTTTTAAAAGATGCTCTTTATTGGACTGAGAAAGTTTCCTTCTATTTCTACTTTGTTGAGTGCTTTTATCATGAAATGGTGTTGGATTTCATAAAATGTTTTCTTTTTTCTGTATAAATTGAAGTAATCATATGGTTTTTGTCCTTTATTCTATTAATATTGTATGTTACATTGATTATCAGATGTTAAACCAATGTTACATTCTTGCGATAAATCCAACTTGGTCATGGTGTATAATGCTTTCTGTGTGTTGCTGGAGTCAGTTTGTTAGCATTTTTTGAGTACTTTTACATTTATATTGTGTTAATCTGTTTTGCATTGCTGTAAAGTAATACTTGAGATTGGGTAATTTATAAAGAAAAGAGGTTTGTTTGGCTCGCAGTTCCGCAGGGTGTACATGAAGCATAGTGCTGGGATCTGTTTCTGGTGAGGTGCTCAGGAAGCTTACAATCATGATGGAAGGTGAAGGGAAGCCAGGATGAAGATGCCAAAAGCAATTGCAACAAAAGCAAAAAATAACAAAAGAGATCTAATTAAACTTAGAGCTTCTGCACAGCAAAAGAAACTGTCAACAGAGCAAGCAACCTACAGATGCTGGCAAGGTTGCAGAGAAAAGGGGATGCTTATACACTGGTGGTGGGATTGTAAATTAGTTCAAATTGTAGAAAGTAATGTGTCAGTCCTCAAAGAGCTAAAAACAGAGCTACCATTTGACCCAGCAATCCCATCATTGGGTATATACCCAAAGGAATATAAGTCACCCTACCACAAAGACACATGTGTGCATATGTTCATTGCAGAACTATTCACAGTAGCAAAGACATGAATGAAATCAACCTAAATGCCCATCAGTGACGAATTAGACAAAGAAAAGGTGGTACATATACACCATGGAATACCATGCAGCCATAAAAAACAATGATATGCTTATTGTGGGGTTGGAACTGGAGGCCATTATCCTTAGCAAACTAATGCAGGAACAGAAAACCAAATACTGCATGTTCTCATTTACAAGTGGGAGCTAAACGATGACAACTCATGGACACAAAGAGGGAAACAACAGACACTGGAGCCTACTGGAGGGCAGAGGATGGGAGGAGGGAGAGGATCAGAAAAAATAACTGTTAGGTACTAGACTCAGTACCTGGGTGGCAAAATAATCTGTATAACAAACCCCCATGACAAAAGTTTACCTGTGTTACAAACCTGCACATGTACCTCAGAACTGAAAATAAAAGTTAAAAAAAGAAGAGTGTGTTCTTTAATTTCCATAGTTGTATATTTCACAAGTTTCTTTCAGTCATTATTTCTAATTTCATTCCACTGTGGTTCAGGAACATATTCTGTCTATTTTTAATCTTGTAAATTTATTGAGGCTCATCTTATGGCTTAACATATGGTCTATTCTGGAGAATTTTTCATGCACATTTGAAATTATTTGCTGTTGATGGGTAAATTGTTCTGTTAGAGCTAGCTGGTTTATGATGTTGTATATTCCTTTTTTTTCTTTCTGTCACCTAGGCTGGAGTGCAGTGGCACAATCTTGGCTCAATGCAACGTCCACCTCCCTGGTTCAAGAGGCTCTCCCACCTCAGCCTCTTAAGTAGCTGGGATTACAGGTGCCCACCACCACACTCAGCTAATTTTTGTGTTTTTAGGAGAGTTGGGGTTTCACCATGTTGACCAGACTGGTCTCAAACTGATATCAGGTGATTCACCTGACTTGGCCTCCCAAAGTGCTAGGATTACAGGCTTGAGCCACCTCATCTGGCGTGATGTTGTATATTACTTTGAAATGTCGGCTTGTACAATCCTAGATATGTTATATAATTGCAATTATATAAAAATTCTCAGCAAAATATTGTGAGGAAACCTAAAGATTTTAATAATTACTTCTACTTAGTGAGACTATGGATGGCTTTCCCTCCTTATTCTATTTCTCTATATTTTTCAAATTTCTTGTG
Organism: Plecturocebus donacophilus; assembly: GCA_004027715.1. Lineage (NCBI taxonomy): Eukaryota > Metazoa > Chordata > Mammalia > Primates > Pitheciidae > Plecturocebus > Plecturocebus donacophilus. Next base: position 10,501 of record PVKP010005638.1, on the reverse strand, counting down.
ATGAGCATATATTTTCAAATAATAATAAACTTCAGTTTATGAATCAGTCAGGATAGAAAAGTACATCTGGGAAGGCTTTCTGAAGGGGGTGATAAAATTGTGGTAAGATTTATCCAGACATATTTGTTACCACTCTGAGCATTGTGCAAACAGCAGGTCCTCTGTAGCTGTTTGCTGAGTTGAAGATAACACTTTTGTGAAGACGATTTGAATTTCCATCTGTTCAAATATTAAATATAAATATAGAGCTGACTGGTTACTTTGGCTTTCAGACTAATCTTGTAGACTTTCGGCAGCTCGTAAGTAAAATATCAGGAAAAAGTCCCTAAGAATTGGAATCCTCAATCTTTGAGATAAATTTCCTAATATCTGCCAATCGCCTTTTTTTGCTGTTGCCTATTTTAGTATTTGGCAGCTCTGTAGTCAATATTTTTAACTTTATGTTGGAGGAATCTTAATTAAGTAAAGTTTCGCAAAGTTTTGCTGGATATATTTTGCTAGTTGTTTAACCTATTAGGTCCTTATAAGTTCCCACCCTATGAAATAATTATTCTTAATTGTGACTACATTAGAGAGTAACAAAAATACTTACTGGTTTATATCCACATTTGGTCTAAGGATTTGCAATGGCTTGAAGAAGGTAGAGTTATTTCCTATAACTCACAAGAACTTCTTTAATGTACATTTGGTAGAGCTCACATAGAGTATGGCTCTGCTGTGATTTCTAAGAGCTCCCTTTTGCTCACAGGCAGAGAATCTATGGAATCAGCATTTCTCGTACTAGGGTTGGGTTGTAAATTGTAGTGCCATCTGCAAATAGACTAATAACATGTGAGGCAATGCCAGTTTTTATGCCTTATAATTTGGGATGATTCTCATCACAACTCTGAGTGGCTCTATTGTGAAAGCAAAAGGAACAAATAGATTATAGTCTCATTTCTCTGTAGACTGCAGTCTAGACTGCCAAATTTATTTTAGAGCAAGCTTTAGCTTTCTTGCACAGATAAATAATCACCTAAACTACATTTCTCCCAAATCATATTTTCTTTGTTTCTGAAGAAATATTCCCTCCAAGGAGCTTCTAATGCATGGTCACATTTATGGTGTTTATGGTAGTAAATTAAATTGAATTTTCCTTTATTTGGGTCTGCCAAGTTTCTGTTCCTAATGTCTGCTGCATTGGAGAGTGACAGGAGTCCCTAAGACTGTTTTTGTTGCTCTAATTCTATTGAGTTAGAACAAGAGCACAAAAATAGACATTTTTCTATTTGCCAAAATGCACAGTGATAATCCAAATAAAAATAAAAATCTATGAGGATCCCGTCTTGACCCATTCTCTTGCTGCTATCGAGATTTTCAATGATTTTTTTTCCTAGTTCTTTTTCTTTGATCAGATGTTGAAGTCAGAGTGAGAGTTTTGGATTTGATGAATTTCAGAAAAATGGTTATATGCCTCAGGAAGGTAAAGTGACGAGTTATTTTTCTTCCCTTTCAAATTCTCATGGTATCTTTTTTACTTACATAGGTGGATCATGTGTGCATGTGTGTGTGTGTGTGTGTGTGTGTGTGTGTGTGTGTGGGCTATTCATATGAAACTAGGAGATATTGTACATTGTTTAGTTGAAAATATTTGGCCTGAAATTTTAGTCTTTATTTTGTCTCTAAAAGTTTATCATAGAGTTTTCTTTCAGTTGTTAACTTGGAGTTTCAGGATACCAAGAGGGCTGTTCTACAGCAAAAGATCTGATGGTTATGTCTCCATTAACTTTTAAGACTGCATGTGTCAATTCAAGGGCTGGAGGAGACATAGAGGTGTCCTGGGCAGAAGAATGATCGGATGCATCTTCAAACCAGTGCTCTTGAGATGTTTAATCAAATTTATTGGGAAGAAATGCTGATCATTCTGCCCTTGGTTTGTTAGATCTGGCCCCAGACTTGCAAATTATACTTGGCATAGCAAAGATTCTGCAGTGAATCAGATCAGCCTCTTTTGCCTTTTAGTGGAAAAAGGAAAGGATAATATGAAAAACACTTATGTAACCACCATATAAAATTATAAAAATGTTTAATATTTAGACATATTTGCTATGTTTCCTCTTTCTTCTCTCCTTCCTCTTGTTGCTATTTTTTTTCTTAAAAAAAATACGTGAAAGTGAAGGCCTATATATTTCCCACTTCCTCCAGAGGAAACACTATCATGAATTTGAGCATTCATATGTGTATACTTTTATGAAACTGTGAACAACATGCAATATTGCTGTGTGTTTTGAAGTTCACATGAATTACAGTAGACGCCACTCAATACTCTGGAACTGGCTATTTTCTCTAAACATATTTTCAAGCTCTACCCATGTAGACCCAAGTGGCTGATTAATTTTAACTGCTATTTAGTATTCTACTGTGCAATAACACCACACACAATTTATCTACTCTCTGATTGATGGATATTAAAATTTTCCAAATTTTTCACTATTACAAGCTATTACTGCATTGCACTTAATATTTAACCATTTAATATGATAATTGCTAATAATTTTTGGTAAATGCCCTTTATCAGATTAAGAAAGTTCCCCAGAAGGGCGGGTAACAAAGGCTGAAAAACTGCCTATTGGGTCTTTGCTGAGTGCCTAGATGATGGCATCATTCGTATCCCAACCCCAGGGTCACAATATACCCATGATGTGACAAATCTGCACATGTACCCCCTGAATCTAAAATAAAAGTTGAAATTATAAAATAAGAAAAGAAATTTCCCCTCTATTTCTAGTTTGCTAAGTGTTTCAAACTCTTCTTACAGTCAGTTTTATCTTCCTACTTGGGAGTTTTCCTCCCATATGCAAAAGGTTTATCACAAATGTTCCTTCAGATTAGATATAATAGTCTGTCTGAAATAGAGACTTCATAAATTCATTTCATTTCACTTTCCTGGATGTTTTAATTCTTCTGGTTGATTGGTGCCCTGGAAAGCTGCCCAAATAACCCACCCCTGCACCTGCTTCTATTAATTTGGGAAGTCAACCATTATTCTTTTAATATCCAGTTTAAGAACTAGATATAAGTTAAACAAAGACTTCTATTTACTTTATAAGAATTCTTAATTTTTGGGGGTAGGATATTCTACCTAAAAACAATGCTTAGCTTAAACAAAAAGGGAAGCTCTCATAGAACAAAAATTGTCATCACAGACTGAGATATTTTTGCACCCTAAAGCAAAAGTGCTACTTTCTTTGGACTTAGTATATTATTTTTAAAATTAGGTATAAAAACACATATCTTAAATTAGGTATAAAAACACATATCAGATCTGAATTTTAAAAAGTAGTCTCACCATAAATACAAGAAAGACTAGATAGTTAATAAATAAGGTAAAATGACAATGAAATGATATAGTTACCATATCTTCAATATATTTGTGCTGCACAATGCACTTGCAATTACATGAAGTATTCTGTGAGTGCTATTTATTATAATTGTTGTTAATTTGAGAGCACTGAGAATAGGAATTGCATAGACAGTGAATATTTTACATTTTCTCTTTGACTGGAAGCAGGTGACACTTCCTGTGGTTGCCATTTCAACAGACCCCACTGTATGGCAGCAGCAGCCTGCTCAATCCCCCAGCTTTCGCAGTGTTCAACATGGCATGCTTTCCTTTTCTAGGAGCCAGAAAGCCTGTGATTATGTGCATGATGTGATGGAAGAAAGGATGGTATTTAGAGTAAGTCCCTTAAAATACAGCATTGTATAGTCACAGTGATATTGACGCATGTATCGTGAATGCATATATCCTTCTAATTTCTTTTCTTTTCTTTTCTTTTTTAAGACGGAGGCTTGCTCTGTCACCAGGCTGGAGTGCAGTGGTGTGATCTTGGCTCACTGCAACCTCCGCCTCCCCAGTTCAAGCAATTCCCCTGCTTCAGCCTCCAGAGTAGCTGGGACTACAGGCATGCGCCACCATGCCTGGCTAATTTTTTGTATTTTTAGTAGAGATGGGGTTTCACCATGTTGGCCACAATGATCTCGATCTCCTTCCTGACCTCATGATCCACCCGCCTCGGCCTCCCAAAGTGCTGGGACTACAGGTGTGAGCCACTGCACTCAGCCCTAGTTTCTTTTTTTCCCCCTGCAAATAAACACATTATTCCACCTCTATAGGCAATTGTGTATGTACAAGTAACCATCTTAAATGAGCCAGGACATTGTCAGATATTAAACAATACAATACGAGAAACATTGCTACTCAGAGATGCTGCAAGCTACCACTTAGGTGAATAGAAGTGTCAGTTTGTGAATGCTTTTCATATTTACTGCAACAACATATACTTTCCAAGGTACGCAAGACTGAAGGAATGTACTCACACTTGTGTAATGGCTATGAAGCTGCCATATTGTGCACGCTACTCTATGGGATGCCTGCTGATGTTCAGAGATGGTTAAGATGGATAATATTTCCAGCTTGTATTGGTAACTCAACCCATAGTTGAAATGGCTTGTGCTTTCCTAAGATTAACAACTGTACAATCAGGCCTGGCATTAGGGTCTTTATTTTAGAAGACACTCAGATCTGCCTTAGGAGCCCTCTGCCTCATATATTCCCTCCAATGGTGGTGAGCCATGATCTTTGAAATCCCAAATATTAGCAATGACTTAAGATCCTTCTGGAGAGAAGAGTGCTTTACTTGGGTTAAGTTGTGTTTTTCCCAGTCATAGGGACACAGTAGAGTGTGCCAGGTGTGTGGCAAAGCACAGAATAATGTATGTGGCATATTTTGTTGGTGGGTCATATTTGCTCATTGAGTAATATAAGATATTGCTGTTAAGTTCTTACAAAAAGACCTGGAATAGAATGCAACACTCACATGAATTTTATGACAAAATATGAGTCTTCAGTTAAGTTTCCTGCTTGCAACAGACTGCTTCTTACCTTATACCTTCCAGATGCTCTGGGGCCATGGTTTTCTCTCTTCTACCTTAGTAGACTTCTAGGAAATTTGGGAAGCACCAACCAATTAGCTTGGATTTATTTTACATTAGCAACTACTTGTAATCTACAGTACAGATAACAGTGGCAATGAAACACAGGAGGAATAGGTTTCAAATGGCACGTTGGCATTTAGGAGCATAGGAGCTTGTGCCCTAACAGGGCACCATATTGAGAGTCTTTGGCCAGAAGAGAGACAGCGTAAGGGACGGGCTGCCTAAAGAGGTCGGTTGCACCATATATTTCCCAATTTGCTCATGAAACGCTTGGGACCCTCTTTGGTCTCTGAACCTCTAAAACTGATATTTTTTCCACTTGCTTTGGTTACCTCCCTAATTAAGTGACTCTCTAACTGCAAAGGAGCCCATACCATCTTAGCATTTGTATTCCTCCAGTCTAGGTCCCACTTATTTAGGATGGTCCTGCTCTAGTGTCAAGGCTTAGATTCAGAGAGGGTTCAAGATACTCTGGGCATACACACTTTTTTTTTTTTTGAGACACGGTTTCACTTTGTCACCCAGGCTGGAGTGCAGTGGTGCAATCTCGTGTCACTGCAGCCTCAACCTCCTGGGTTAAAGCGATTCTCCCACCTCAGCCCCCCAGGTAGCTGGGACTATAGGTACTCACTACCATGCCCAGCTACTTTTATTTTCCTATTTTTTGTAGAGATGTGGTATCACCATGTTGTCCAGGCTGGTCTCGAACTGACCCCAAGCAGTCCACCCATCTTGGTCTCCCAAAGTGCTAGGATTACAGGCCTGAGCCACCACGCCTGGCCTGGCACACACTCTAAAACCTTCAGAGGCTTCCCATCTGAGCTCCTTCCCATGGCCTGCCAAGCCCTCCATTCTCTGGCTCCTGGGAGCTCCTATTTCCTGCCACTCCCCAACTCTCCTGGTGACCTAGCTACACTGGTCTCCTTGCTGCTCTTTGGACACGTTGCATCATTACTATTTCAGGGCCTTTTCTTCCTGCTCCTTCTTCCAGGGATGTTCTTCCCACAGGTTTGAGTTTGAGTTGCTCCCTCACTTCATCCGCACCCCTGCTCTAATGTCATTTTGTCAGGGAGATCCCCCTAACCTCCCTTTCTGGTACCTCCACTGCTACTCGCTATCCTTTTACCCTGACTTAGTTTTACTGGTAGCCCTTATCGCTACCTACCATATACCATATCTATTCATTTTTCTGTTTGTTGTCTGCCTTCTCCTCCTTCCCTACCACACTATAAAATCCATTAGGACAAAATCATTGTCTTGTTCCACGCTATATCACCAGAACCACAGAGTGCCTGGATTATGGTCAGTGCTTGAAAGGGATTTGTTGAGTGAACAACTGAGCTCTGTCATTTAACAGGTCAGGTACCGAGGTCAGGCAAGGTATAAGGAGGGCGGGGCGGAGAGTAGCAGGAGCAGTGGGCTTCTCCTCTGACTGCTCCCACCAGGCCGACCATTTCTGTTTCTGAGCATGAGTAGAACTCACTGTCCTTACCCCACCACCCTGCACTTGACTGTGTACTGCCCTTCTTCTCAAATCGCTTCATATGTGGCATGTGTCACCCTTGGCATTTTTGTATCAAAAGCAATGTTTACTTTAGAGGGATCTGGCAAACCCAGGGTCCCCAAAGACCACTAAGCAGTCGCCGGCACAGAGTTTTAGAAACGGCTGGCTAGTTTTATTACCAGTTAATAGCATGTGTATTTGTGCTTTTGCAAATAAGCATGGGAAATCAGTCATCAGGCAGGGGTGGTATGAGAAAATCACAGACAGGGTCCTAAAAAATGAGCTGGGGATGAGGACTGCGGTTTAGTAACTGGATCAAGCGTGTGAAAACTCAGACGAAAGAATTTACATTGTGTATGAGCTGTTCAAGAAGGACTAAAATTCGGGGCCAGATGCTACTGCATCTCCTCCCGCACCACACACACACATTCGAAGGGCTATGGAATGCACCTTTTTTATTTAGGGAAAATTATTCCATTTCATTCATCCTGCAAATATGAAGAGCAGCAGTGTTTTCAGCAGTGCCTGTGAAAATCCCAAGTCCTGGGTCTCGAAGAGATACTTTCTTATGTGGTTAAGAGGAATCAGGATGCATAAACTTGAATTCCTACCTCTATCATTTACTTGCTGTAAGATCTTGGGCAAATTATTTAAGTTCTCTCTGAACCTGTTTTCTATTTGCTAAATGGAAATAAAAATGGTGCCAGTTGTATGGGTTGTTGTTGAGATTAAATAAGAACTGCTGGCAAAGTGCTTTTCATGTGACCTGCCCAGCAGAAAGGGCTCAATGCATTTTAAATAAGTAAATAAATATCCCTGAGTAAAGCAGGGAGGAACAGTCCAGCCAATGACTTCCCAGTTTTCAAAACCACCCTGCTTGTCCTTCCAGAGGAGTAAGACCAAATTCCTGGGCATTTTGGTTCACTCCTTGGTCAGCAACCCTGCAGATTTATTTTTTCTAGTCATTTCAGGCTCTGTGTCTAATGATGCCAAGTTACCTGGCTTTATGGTGAGTGTGGAGGTGAATGTAAACTGCAGAAGCTCCTGGACCAGGTGGCAACCTTCTTCCACTAAAGCCTTGGAAATTGAAAGTGGCCGTGAAGGCAAAGGTGCCACCTGGACTTTCCCTAGAGACAGCAAGACCCCAAACTGATCCTTATCATGAGGTGCTGGGTGCTGAGGTGAACTTAGGCTGGCAGCTCTGCAGTGGGCTTGGAGCCCAACTCTTTGAAGGCAGATTTCATGCATGCCTTATTTGTGTAAAGTATTTTGAGAAAGTAGATGTATTTCAGGATGGTAATTTGGGTAGAGGACTATCCTCAGGTAATGCTGGGTGCACCGGTGGGAGCGGAGCCAAGCACCAGCTACTGCAGATAGATGTGCTGGCTCTGATCTCTGGTACCTCTGTTGAGTGACAAGCTCCTGCAGAAACAAAGGAAGTGGTGGCATAGCAGGGACAGTCCCTTGTGGGGACTGTAAATGGCTGAGACTGCTGCCATCTGCTCTTCTCGATTCAAGTATTTAACAGGAGGTTGAAAATACAGAAGCTCCCATGAAATTACCAGTTTTTCCCCCGAACTTAATTTCTGTCAAGGAGAGGGAGGGGTCCCTCGTGTTAAACGCCTGCTTTTCAGTTTTGGAGACTGCCAGGAGATGGCACCAGGGCTTGGTTCTTAATGGGATCCTTGGAACATCACACGCTAACAGGAAACCCGAGGGAGCTTGGAGAGGCAGTTTGAATGCATTAGGTTAGAACTTTCCAGTGTGCTGCATAAAATATACAAAGTAGAGGTCATGTTATTTGGGAAATAGTAGACGTTTTGGATCATACCTTTTTTTTTTTCTTTTCAAACCCTTTTCACCGATCTGTTGCTCTCAGCCCAGAAAACAGTACAGCTGATGCCAGAGATTAAAGCACGTTCTGCTAGGAAGTGTTTACACTTCAGGGCTGAACTCCTAGCACGATTAATAAACATCACCACCACAGCCTAAGAACTAATGAGCACGTGGTACTTATCAGCTCATTTAACCCTCACAGTAATCTGGGATATGTCCTTTATGATGTACTTTTTTTTCAGGAAAGAAAACTGAAGCTTAGGTTCAATAATTTGCCTAGAGACATTCAACGTGTGAGCAGAAGAGTAGGGATTGAAACTCATACTCCACAAGGTTGCCCATGGCACCGCACTAGAACAGCAATTTTTGGGGTAACGGGGCACCCTGGAGACAGTGCTCATCTGCCTGCTGACCCTCCGAGTGGAGCTCTCTTCCCTCAACGCCTCACTGGCTGTCTCTGTTTCTTCGGGACTCAGCGCAGGCAGCCCTCTCTCAGCACATGATGTAAGAAGGCTCCCTCTGCCTCAGGGCCTCCTGACTCCCTCATTCTGTTTTATTTCCTTTATCATACTTGTAATGATCTCTAATTATCTTTTCAGTTGGTTAGTTGGTTTCCCCGGCTATTGTCTGTTTTCTCTCATTGGGATGTAAACTCCATAAGGAGGGGATTGGACATTCTGGTTCATTGTTGAATTCCTGGAACTTAGAATGTGGCAGAAATATAAGAGGTGCTTAATAAACATTTATTGAATAAATATGAGGGGGGATGTGATAAAAGCAGCAGGAGTCGTGGTCCTACCTGTCAGGAGGCTCACAGTACAATGGGAGAGGCCAGGCTGGCAGGAAATGACCGAAGATCAATCATGGCAAGGGTGCTGGTGGCCCAGAATAGGGGTTACTGAAAAGGATTCTGGGGCTTACCCACGTTGGGAGGCTGAGGCGGGAAATAGCTTACGCCCAGGAGTTCAAGAATAACCTGGGCAACAAAGTGAGACCCTGTCTCTACAAAAAATAAAAAAAATTATCCTGGTATGGTGGTGTGCTCCTGTAGTCCCAGCTACTGGAGAGGCAGAGGTAGAAGGACTGGTTGAGCCCAGGAGACAAGGTTGCTGTGAGCTGTGATTGTGCCACTGCACTTGAGCCTACGTGACAGAGTGAGAGCTTGTCTCTAAAATAAAATAAAAATAAATAAATCCCGACTCCAGTACTCACTAGCTGTGTGACCTTGTCCAAGTTATTAAGTTCTTTCATACTTCAGTTTCCTCATCAGTAAGTTGAAGATAATAATAATATTAGTAATAATAATATCCACTCATGGAATTGTTTAAGGATTAAATAAGGTATACGTAAATGCTTGGAATGGTGCCTGGCACATAGTGCTCTATAAGTATTTTTAAAAAAATAAATACAGATACAACGAAGCAGAAACTTGTAGCTTTAGAAATTCAAAAAAATGAAAATGCCAGTGTCAGGGAAAGCCCTGTCTCTTGGAGGTGGTTGGATTTAGACTGAAGAAGATGGGAAGTCTGAGGGGTTATTTGCACTTGCTCTGGTCTCTCACCTCTATGTAGGTATCTATTCAAGAAAGCTTTGTTTATTGATTTATTTTTCATTCAACAAATATTTATTGAGCATTTATTATGTGTCAGTGCCTAGGATGTAGCAATAAAATGGTAAACAGTACAAAATAAATTTCATCGATTCTTTTCTTTTTTTTTTAATTGCATTTTAGGATTTCAGGTACATGTGAAGAACATGTAGGATTGTTGCATAGGTATACACATGGCAGTGTGGTTTGCTGCCTTCCTCCCCATCACCTGTATCTGGCATTTCTCCCCATGTTATCCCTCCCCAACTCCCCACCCCCTACTGTCCCTCCCCTATTTCCCCCCGACAGACCCCAGTGTGTGATGCTCCCCTCCCTGTGTCCATGTGTTCTCAATATTCAATACCCGCCTATGAGTGAGAACATGCGGTGTTTGATTTTCTGTTCTTGTGTCATTTTGCTGAGAATGATGGTTTCCAGGTTCATCCATGTCCCTACAAAGGACACGAACTCATCGTTTTTATGGCTGCATAGTATTCCATGGTGTATATGTGCCACATTTTACCTGGCCAGTCTATCATCGATGGGCATTTGGGTTGGTTCCAAGTCTTTGCTATTGTAAACAGTGCTGCAATGAA
>PVKP010005637.1:0-88171 GCA_004027715.1 Plecturocebus donacophilus | reverse complement strand
CTTATCTGCTCTCTCTCTCTCTGTGTGCGCATGTATACAGTGTGCATGTGAATGTTTGTGTGTTGTATTCATATATATGTATATATGTATACACATATGTATATATATATTTGTATGTATATGTATATAGATGTATACACACACACACACACACACACACACACACACACATATATATATATATATATATATATATATATACACACACACATATATGGAAGTATCCTCCAGTCCTAGAAGAATGTTTGGCAGATCGTAAGGAATAAGAACTATAGTTTGAATAAATTAAAAGTAACGGTGGGTGCTGAGGGAGACTAGACTCTTAGAGGAGCTTTCCCAGAGCCATGGTAAGGAGTGAAGTCCTCAAGAGAGTAAAGCTTCTGCCAGCACCTGAGTCATTACTAGAGAGGCGACAACAAATCCAGAAGGAAGCTGGATGAGATCTATCCAAAAGGGAGTAGCCTCAGTCTTGACCTATCCAGATCAGTCACTGGGGAGGAATTCATTTTAAGGGTGGTCAATGAAAAGGTATAAATGAAAGGTTTGCTGGAAAGAGATTCACTCAAGGGTAGAAAATTCAGGGCCAAACATCAGGATCCTACGTATTGCTTCTCTGAAGTTAGTATGGCAGCTTCCTGCCAGAAGTCATGATCATGGAGAAGAATGAGAAGAAGGTGAGGGATCAAGAACTCATGGATCTGGCAGTTGATGAGATCTCTAGGCATTGTACTAGAATGTGTGACTGAGAAACTGTCTTAGACGATATTTTATTTTTACTTTTATTTTACGCTCAGTAGTACATGTGCAGGTGTGTTATATAGGTAAATTGTGTTTCACAGGGGTTTGGTGTGCAGGCTAGTTTGTCACCTGGTGATAAGCATAGTACCGGATACGTAGTTTTTTGATATTCACCCTCCTTCCACCCTTCATCTTGAAGGCAGACCTGGTGTCTATTGTTCCCTTCTTTGTGTCCATGTCTACTCAATATTTAGCTCCTACGTATAAGTGAGAACATATGGAATTTGGCTTTCTGTTCCTGCATTAGTTTGTTAAGGATAATGGCCTCCAGCTCCATCAATATTGCTGCAAAGGACATCATCTTGTTCTTTTTTATACTGTGTAGTGTTCTATGGTATATATGTGCCACAATTTCTTTATCCAGTCTACCATTGATGGGCATTAGGTTAATTCCATGTCTTTGCTATTGTGAATATTGCTGCAATGAACATTCACGTGCGTGTGTTTTTATGGTGGAATGATTTCTATTCCTTTGGATATATACCCGGTAATAGAATTGTGTTCAGCAATGTTTAAATACCACATGCACTGAGAGAGAAAGATAGAGAGAGAGAGAGAGAGAGAGAGAGAGAGAATTTTCATTTATAAAATTTACTTGAATAGTATATCACCATCCATACCATCTTAAATTTCCTTTTCCAATTATTTTTAAATGATTTATCCATGAGGATCAATATAGAACATCTTTGTTTTATTTCAATAGCAATGCAGTATGCTACCACATGTTTGCAGTATATTAATTAAGAAATTGGCTGGATGTATTATCTCACACCTATAATCCCAATAATTTGGGAGACTGAGGTGGGAGCATTTCTTGAGCCCTGGCATTAGAGACTGGCCTGGGCAACATAGTGAGACCCATCTCTTCAAAAATAACAAAATTAGCAGGTGTGGTAGTGTGCACCTATTGCCCTAGCTACGCAAGAGACTGAAACAAGAGGATTGCTAAAGCCCAGGGAGTAAAGACTGCAGTGAGTTATGATCACACCATTATACTCCAGCCTGGGTGACAGAGCAAGATTCTGTCAAAAAAAAAAAAAAAAAGAGGGTGGACTTGACTTAATCGCATGAGCCCTTTAAATCTGGGTCTAGAGGTCAGGGATAGAGGAAATCAGTGATTTAAAGTACAAGAAGGATCTGATATGCCATGGCTGGCTTGAAGAGGGAGGGGCCACATGGTAAGAAATGCAGCTGAGAGCAGCCCCTGACTCACAACCAGAGAGCAAATGGGGACTTCGGTCACGGTACTGCAAGGAACTGAAATTTTTTTAACAAGAATGAGTGTGGAAGCAGATTGTTTTACCCACAGCTGGCAATGCAGCCCAGGTCTCACCTTGGTGTCAGCCTTGGGATACTCCAAACAGAAGGTGAGTCGTATGGTACCAAACTTCCACAGAAATGGTGAGATAATACATTTCTGTTGTTTTAAGCCACAAGGCTTGTCGTAGTTTGTTATGCAGCAATAGGAAATGAATGGAATCAGTAATGGCAAAATGCTAAAATTTAATTTGCTGAGAAATGGAATGATAATTTTTCTATACTTTTCTATGTGCTGAAAATATTTTATGATTTTAAAGAAATGGAAGTTGAAACATTGAGCGAAAATGTCTGATAATTATGTTAGTAGAAGACTCAAGGAGTCCATGAGATTTGGGTGAAGAGGTGCATATACTATGAAAAGTGAGGGTAGATTCCCCTCTCCCTGACTATCCTCATTCTGCCTCCATTTCCATTAGCACTTTGCCCAGGATTATTTTTCTCGATAATTCCCCTAAGTCTAGGTTACAGTTTAGATTTTCAAGGACACAGCATATATTTTAAGTAAAAAAAAAAAAAAAAAAAAAAAAATGCAAGTCTTTCTTTGGAAAAGCTAGAAAAGCAATAGGTAATTCAACTCAGATATTAAAATGTGGCAGATGTCTCACTGGGGGAAGAATCAGGAAGTATGAACATGAACAGTGTGGCTCCAGGAGAAGGAAAATGAACTGGGAGAAACAGCTTCAAAATGATCATAACGAATACTGACTTTAGAAGAAATAGGACGTCTGGGAAATAACTTGCCATTCAAAAATAATTTTAGAGGTCTACAAATGAGGCACTCTGAAAGGATAAACACGGAGTGGTTTAAAACAAACAAACAAAAAAACTATAAAAGTTTATGATGTGAAAATGATCATAAACAAATTGTGGGAATAATTTCAAAAGGAGGACCAGGTTGACAAGAAGCTGTAATTCTTGAATTTACCCTAAATTTAATTTTAAAAGGGAGCACTATGCTCTGTCTCTCCCTTCTTTTTTCCCCTGCATGCACCATAAACTCAATTAAGGTTGATGGGAGTTATGGGCAGCATTTCTAAATCACAACCTCTTTGAGGCTAATTATTTTGAGCTAAATTGTTAAACAGCAACCTTTTCCTGGTTTGGCAATAAGCAAGATAACACCCTCGCACACATTATATTAGATTTGAAGAAAACATTTATGAAGATATTTATTCTGTAACAGATTTTTTGCAACTAGTTTAAATTGACAAAAGATGTGAATTACCCTTTACGCCTAACAAATGTTTTCATTATGACAGAATTGGCAACTTAACCTTCTTAAAGTTATACAACACCTGGTCTGGGCTATCTTGCCTTTAATGGGTAGTTACCACTTGTAAAGGCAGGAGATTTGGGTGAATAATCTCCATGTGCCCAGCTATCTTTCTTGTAGAATTATGTGACTCTGATTGCTTACCCCTTGGTTTCTTGAGAGATCTGTAAATCACAGTCCAGGGTAACACCTACATGGAACTTAATATCACTTATGGAAAGTTATTCATTCATTATTTATTGGAAGCATTGGAGTCTCCAGCATCAAGCACCCAGCACTTTGTCCTTTCCAAGCTCTTAAATTTTGTTTCACCTGAACTACCTATTTGAAAAAAAAATTAAACAAAAGTTAAAATAATTTATGAAATAACAATAACCCTCTATGTTTGCTGCTTTGATTGTTATAATGGCTTCATGGTTGGATGCATACGTCCAAACATATGCATCAAATTATATACATTAAATACATGCAAGGTTTTGTATATCAATTATACCCAATAAACCTGTTAAAGAAAACTAAAATGAAATCAAAACAAATTAAAAAGTACATGCTTAAAAACCTCATATATTTTACAGTTTGCAAGTTCTTTCAAATATATTATTTAATTCAATACTCACTGATAACCCTTTAAGTGAGGCTGCTAGCTTCATTCTACAGATACATAAACTGAGACTTAGTAAGGATAAGGCTCTTGCTCAAGACCATCCAGCTGGTAGAAGAAAGAGTGAAATGCATTTCTTCCAACTCTGCCCTTCACCAACACCTGGCACTATAGTTAAAATACATCCTGGAAGTTGGTGTCAGAATTAAGGCTGAAAAGTGTGAGCATCTTACCATCTTCCTTATAATGGAGACACTGAAGCTCCGCCATGTAAGTGAGTTATTAATCCTGCATTTCCTGATAGTTGCATCTATCCTAGGCCCAATACTTATAAATATCAGGCTCGTTTTGGGAAACTATTTGTAAAATTAATGGCACTTCAACCTGTAAAAAAAAAAATAGTGAAAGTAAACCAACTCTGGTCAAATTTGCTTTTAAATTGTAGTATTTTAAATCGTAGTATTTTAAAATGTAGATTTCTACATACTGCTAAAAAAAAGCAGTTGGAGTTAGTTTCTCAAAGATTTATTTTTAGAAAAAGCTTTGCAGATGATATGCAGAAGACATTGACTAAGATAAAATTATTCTCATGACATGAATCAGATTATTGCTGCTCATCTCCTATAAAATAATGGGTTCTTTACATTTGTTGGATTTATTTTAACATATTAAACCATATTCAAAAGTGAATGTCAACTTGAAAAATTACTCTCTCCATGTGTTCAGTAATGAAAGGGAAGCTCACAAATGCGCCATCAGCAAATATCCAAAGGTTTCTCTCATTAAGCTTTCCCATTGCCTCTGAGCAGGTGAAAGGATTAGGCGACTTAATTCTTGCTTCCAATTCTGTTTCCATCTGAGTTTTAAATATTTACTACTGCTTAAGAATCTTGCAGTTTGGTAATCTTTGATGAATCAGTTAAGAGTTTTGACTTATCACAAAAAGGTCCTACAGAACAATCTTATTTTTTGCATCTTTCCCTTCCTTCTAAGACCAAGCCCACTGAAAATAGGTTAGTTAAACTAGATCAAATGTAAGTCTCAGTAATTGAAACTCAGCTCTCTCTGGGAGCAGTAGAAATCCTGTTGTAAAGCCAGCACAGTGACTGCACAGAAAATTCTTCCGTAATTTAGTTTTATTTATTTATTTTTTAAATAAGATGTTTTCGTTTCCTTTGCCACTTTTCTTGATTAACACCCTGCACATAGTAGATATTCAGTAATAATCTAAAAATCAAATTTGAATCTATTTTTTCTTGGGGAATTAGGACAGCTTTTTCTCTTTGTTTTTCCTTCCCAATTCCTCTAAATATTCAGAATGTTGAACAATGGTTTTACACTGGAGTTCTAAACCGGAGTTGATGGATAGAATTACAGGAGTCTGTGAACTCAGGAGGAAAAATGTATCTTTCCAATGAGGAATCTTGAATTAGATGTCAGCATTTCCTTCTATTGTGAATATAAGCAATGTGCGCACCCCTCTGCCCCCAGCATTGTAATGCTTGCAGTGTTTCTAAACATTGACTGACAACAAAAAATCAGGGATGTTTTGAAATCACATTATGTATTTACAGATATTTCAACATATCATTTATGTTTACCACTATTTCAGAATTACTGGTCTCATTACTGGATATTTTTATTTTCTCCATTCATAAGCTCATGTATTACAGTATCACATATTTGATTTTTATTACTCTAATAATCATATTTTGGTATGTTCTGTTTCCTTAGTAGTCTCATGCATCTCATTTTACGGATTTGAACACAGCTGGAACTAGGATCTTGCAAGGTGCAAACTGGAAAGTGAATGTTTCCTTCAGGGTCAGGTGACAAGGGTACAACATAAAAGAAATAACTGGCTCTCACATCCCGAAAAGTGCAGGATCAGTGAGGGTAGAGCTAGCATTTCCACAGATCCAAGAGCGATTTTGGAAGTTTTGCAGCCTCAATACCTTCTTTTCCTCACCCTAGTACAGACTCCATCTTTGAAAATACTATCCTGAGTGTGATTCTCTTCTCAATTGTAATTCTTGATCATGTCCTCATCCCTCAGTGAAGTCTGGCATACCCATGAAGTGTGCTTGGGAGGCCTGAGGAAAAGGAATCCAGAGAAGGGTGGTTTCTCACATTCCAGCTTCTCTCCTTTCCATGGAAGACGGAGCAACAGCCTATTGAAGGCACTGTGGCCAAGAGTTCTGGGACATGGCATGACCAACTGCAAAGGAAGAGGAGATACTAAGCACTGAGATAAGTCAGGTGGTCACAAAATGTGCTACTGACACAAACTTGAAAAAAAAAAACTCTCAGAAGGGATGCGAGATGGACCCAACACTTTCTGAATATCCATTAGAAGTAGCTGTGTCCTGCCCTAATACTCAGAGTCGGTGACTAAGTCCCTGGGAGATTTCTCAGATGGGCTTCATACTTAAGGAACTATGCTATGAAAACCCTTAAAAACAAGCAACTTTCTCAGGCTAGCAGCATAAAAGGAAGTCAGAGTAGTTTAAAGCATAATAGATTTTTGAAGAACTTTTATTGGCTTGGAGATATGGGATAGACAAAGAATATGGGTGTCTCTAGGTAAGAGAAAGCCCCAATTGGCAGCCTGCAAGGAAGCATAGCCTCAGTTCTACAATGGCAAGGAACTAAATTCTCCCACATGGGAATGGGCTTTGAAGCAGATTTTTCCTCAGAACATCTAGGTGAGAACTCAACTCTGCAGATACTTTGATTTCAAACGTGTGATACCATGAGCAGAAAACCTAGGTATACCATGTCAGACTTCTGACCTAAAGAACTGTGACCTGACAAAAGAATGCTGGTTTAAGCTGCCAGATCTGTGGTACCTTGTTACACAGTAATGTAAAGGAACACAGGAACTGACCACTGGAAAATGGGGTGGGTTAGGATACATTTGGTTACCCAATGGTACAATTAAGTAAAACTCTTTGCTTGGCCAAAGTGCTGCACGTAGACTTTCTCAAAACCTGTGTTTCCATCTCTGTCCTTTTTCCAACTTCTCCTTACACAATTGCTGTTGAATATCTGTGAATTGAGTAGTACGCAAATAGAAAGCTAATTTCAAAGCCAGCAATCTTTTACTAGTGTGTTAGTCCATTCTTGCATTGCATTGCTATAGAAAAATACCTAAGACTGAGTAATTTATAAAGACATAAAGTTAATTTGACTCACTGTTCTGCAGACTGTACTGGAAGCATAGCACTGGAGTCTTTCTGAGGAGGCCTCTGGAAGCACAGAATCATGGTGAGAGGTGAAGAAGGAGCTTGCACATCACCTGGCAAGAGCAGAAACAAGACAGAGAGAGTTGTGGGGTGAGGGGTGTGCCACACACTTTTGAATAATCAGGTCTCAAGAGAACTCAATCACTATTGCGAGGGCAGCACCGAGGGGGAGGGGGATCGTGCTAAACCATTCATGAGAAATCTACCCCCATGATCCAATCACTCCCACCAGGCCCCACCTCCAACATTGGGGATTACATATCAACATGAGGTTTGGTAAGGACACACATTTAAGCCGTATCAACTAAGGAATGATATTCACAGGTCTAAAAAAAAAACAGAAATAGAGTGCAGGAGCAAGAAGGTGAAATAGAAGGCTCCACCAGTCATCCCTCTAACAAGGACACCAATTTAATGACTATCTACACATATAAAACACCTTCATAAGAACAAAAAACCAGGCGAGCCCTCATAGTATTGATTTTACCTTCATGTACTTGAAAGAGGCACTAAAGAGGTAGAAAAAGAGTCTTGAATTGCTGATACCACGCCTCTCCCACCCTGCTTACAGAGGAGTATGGTTTATAGAGCTTCTCTAGGTACTAGGGGAGGGAGACAATGGTGAGGCATTAAACTCAGTGCTGTCCTGTTACAGAAGAAAGGAAAACCGACCAAACTCAGTTGTTGCCTGCCCATAAAGGAAGCATTTAAAGCAGCCCTAGCCAGAGATAAATTGCACATCCCAATGGATAGAACTTGAATTCCAGCGAGTTCTGGGTATAGAAGGAACATAGTTCAACTTAAGAAAAGCCGTATATGACAGACCCACAGCTAGTATCATACTGAATAAAGAAAAACTGAATACCTTTCCTCTAAGATCTAGAACACTACAAGGATGCCCACTTTCACCACTGTTATTCAACATAGTCCTGTAAGTCCTAGCTAGAACAATCAGACAAAGGAAATAAATAAGGAGCATCCAAATTGGAATGGATGAAGTAAAATTGTCCTTGTTTGCAGATGATGCAATCTTACATTCGGAAAAACCTAGACTCTACAAAAAAATTACTTGAACTGATAAATTCAGTAAAGTTGCAGGATACAAAATCAACATGCAAAAATTAGTAGTGTTTCTACATACCAACAGTGAAAATTTTCAAAAAGAAATCATCTCTTTTATAGTAGCCTCAAATAGAGTTAAATATCTAGGAATTAACCAAAGAAGTGAAAGAATTCTATAATGAAAACCATAAAACATTGATGAGAGAGGGCATCAAAAATTAAAAACTATTTCAGGTTTATAGATCAGAAGAATTAATAGTTAAAATGTTTATACTCCCTAAAGCAATCTACAGATTCAATGCAGTCCCTATCAAAACATCAATGACATTCATCAAAGAAATAGGACAATTTTGAAATTTATATGGAACCACCAAATATCCAGGATAGTCAAAGCTATCTTAAGCAAAAAGAACAAAACTAGAGGAATCACGTTACCTGACTTCAAATTATACTACAGAGAATCAAAATAGCATGGTCCTGGCATAAAAACAGACATATAGACCAATGGAACAGAAAAGAGAACCCAGAAGCACATCCACACACATACAATGAACTCATTTTTGACCAAGAATATACACTGGGGAAAAGATATTCTCTTCAATAAATGGCCCTAGGAAAACTGAACATCCGTATACAGAAGAATGAGTGAGACTAGACCCCTATCTCTCACCATATACAAAAATCATATCGAACTAGATTACATACTTAAGCTATGAAACTACTATAAGAAAACATTGGGGAAACTCTCCAGGATGTTGATCTGGACAAAAGTTTCTTGAGCAATACCCCACAAACACAGGCAACCAAAGCAAAAATTTACACATGGATCACATCAAGTTAAAAAGCTTCTTCACAGCAAAGGAAACAATCAACAAAGTGAAGAGACAACCTGTAGAATGGGAGGGAGTATTTGCAAACTACCCATCTGACAAGGGATTAATAATCAGAGTATATAAGGAGATCAAGCAACTCTATAGGAAAAAAAAATCTGATAACTCCATCAAAAAATGGGCAAAAGATTTGAATAGACATTTCTCAAAAGAAGACATACAAATGGCAAACAGGCATATGAAAAGGTAGTCAATTTCATTGATCATCAGATAAATGTAAATCAAAACAACGCTGAGATATCAGCGCCCCCCAATTAAAATGGCTCATATTTTTTTAAAAATGGGCAATAACAAATGCTGGCGAGAATGTGGAGAAAAGGGAACACTTGTACACTGCTGGTGGGAACGTAAATTAGTACAACCACTATGGAGAACAATTTGGAGGTTCCTCAAAAAACTAAAAATAGAGCTACCATATGATCCAAAACCTAAAAATAGAGCAATCCCAGTGGCTTGTTCTGTATGCCCATAAGAAAGGGAATTAGTATATCAAGGAAATAATCTGTACTCCCTATGTTTGTTGCATCACTGTTCACAATAGCTAAGATTTGGAAGCCACCTAAGTGTCCATCAGCAGATGAATGGATAACAAAATGTGATACATATACACAATGGAGTACTAGTCAGCCTAAAAAAGAATGAGATCCTGTCATTTGCACTAACCTGGGTGGAGCTGGAGATCATTAAGTGAAATAAGCCAGGCACAGGAAGACAAATGTTGTGTATTCTCGCTTATTTGTGGGATCAAAAAATCAAAACAATTGAACTCATGGACATAAAGAGTAGAAGGATGGTTACCAGAGGCTGGGAAGTGTAGTGGGGAGTAAATGGGGAAAGGAGGATGGTTAATGAGTACAAAAACAGAATGAATAAGACCTACTATTTAATTATACAGCAGGGTGCCTATAGTCACTAATAACTTAACTGTACATTTAAAAATAACTTTAATAATTAGATTGGATTTTTTGTAACACAAGGATAAATGCTCAAGGAGATGGATACCCTATTCTCTATGACGTGATTATTTCACATTGCATGCTTATATCAAAACATCTCATCTACCCCATAAATATATATACCTACTATGTATACACAAAAATTAAAAATTAAAAAAAAATGTAAAACAAACCCAGAAATGTTAGATATTTATTTTTTCTCTCTTTTCATATGCCTTCCTTTGCTAGAGTTATGACTTTTCAAGATAAATTGAGGCAGTTTGAGAAATCTTAAAGAGTATGAAGTGTATCATATTCATTTTTAGGTTTTTAAAATTCAATCTAGTCTTTGGAGCACAGTAGACTCTCAAACATATTGAATTAAAGTGAGAACAGTACAAAGATCAGAATTTATGGTGATCAGTTTTATTTTTGACAAGATTATTTATCATGTAAATGTCATGGTTTCTGAAATGTGTTCATTACACATAATCAAGAGATCCCAAATACCAGTATGGAAAACAGCAGATCAAAGTAACATAAAATAATTCAGGAGTGAAAAAAATTGACAGGAAGGAATGCTGCATAGTGTAACATCAAGAATATGATATTTAAATATGAAACTGACTTGGGTTTAATCTCATCTCAGCTCTGTAAAAAGTCTGAGACCTCAGAGAAATTATTTAACCACTCTGAATCCTGGTTTCCTGATCTAGAAATGAGAGGTCATTAAAACAATTCTCCCAAATGGTTGATGTGAATATCAAATGAGATCATTTATATAAAACCATTAACATAGTATTTGACTCATTGTAATTATAAAATTATCAGCAGTTACTATGAACTAAAAAATTGAACACTTTTTTAGAAACTGACATTTTCAGAGAAAAATGAAACTGAATCCAAGGTAAATGTTATTAGAATATTGATTTTTTTAAATCACTGATGGCATTACATATTTTTGCAAAGCAAAACTTATTGAATTTTAACAGTCCAAAATAGTATATGATATACATATCTCATGCTGTCTGTTGAATTAATGAATTTGAGTCTAGGTGTAGTTTTCTTTTGCTTTTCTGCATTGCTGCATTTCAGCTGTTACCTTTGTTATCAAATTCATGAGCCATGTTAGTTTAGTTGATAAAAATGTTTTGCTTTACAGAAACATTATTGAAATCAACCGGCTTATGCCATTCTTATTTCAGTGGAACTTGGTCTGATACAAAATATAAAGAGATGAAAAACATTCTCTATTTTATTTGTTTTGAAAATAAGAAAATAATAAATAAAACATACCAGCGATGGCATTTATTGTACTTCCGAATTCATCAATGAAATTGATATATAGCTGGTCACTATAGTGAGAGAAGTCTGACACTAACACTGTATACTAGAACTAGACTTTTTCTGTAGCCTTATAACCTGAGTGTTTCTGGGATAATTCTGAAAATGCAAATGAATCATTTTTAAATTAGACACATTTGCATTAATATACTAAGATTTCACATATAAAATGTACTCAATTTAAACAAAGGCTCCTCAAAATATCAAATGGATGGAACTTTGATCATGAATGGTTTTCCATCTGTTATTCAGTTCATTCAATTCTTAGTTGATTATATGTTTTTCTCTATTAAACTTTAAGCAATCTTTACTAAAAAGTCATAAAACTTCTTATAGTGCAAAAAAATCCCAAGCACGAGTGTGATTATACTTAATTGCCATATATCAACATTTTTCAGCTACAGAATAATTTCCTGTTGTATATCAAAAAATAGTAAAATTGATGAGTAACATAAAAATATTTTGAGAATAAACGTTTAAATCAACAGAGATAATGTGTTAATATTCAGAAAATTTTGTTGTCCACAAAGAATTAATATTTTTGAATAAACATACTCAAAGAAAAAAAAGACAACCCAGAGGACTGATATGTCATTTTTCTTTTTGAACCAGTAGTTCTGGAAACAAATAGCTTAACCTCAATCAGCCTCAGTTTCTTTATTGGTAAAATGAATCAGTTTGATTAAATGTCTGTATGGTTTCTTAAAACACAATAATTATTAAAGTTGAGAGTGTCTTCTTATTTATCAAGGTATATTATATATAGAAAAATCTTTGCAAGGAAAATATATTACTCCATTTTCATACAGCTATAAAGAACCACTGAGACTGGGTAATTTATAAAGGAAAGAGGTTTAATTGACTCACAGTTCAGCATAGCTGGGGAGGACTCAGGAAACTTACAAGTATGGCAGAAGGCGAAGAGGAAGCAAGGCATCTTCTTCACATGGTGGCAACAGAAAGTGCCTAGCAAAGGGAGAAGAACCCCTTATAAAACCATCAGATTTTGTGAGAACTCACTCACTCACTATCTCAAGAACAGCATGGGGGAACTGCCCCCATGATTCAATTACCTCTACCTTGTCTCTCCATCGACACATAGGAATTTTGGGGATTACAATTCAAGATGAGATTTGGGTGGGGACACAAAGCCTAACCATATCAGAAAATCAGTACTTTGGAGTTGTACACAGACAAGAACAAATGTTGTCAGTACTTTCTATAGAAAACTAAGGGCATTCACATTTAACATCAGGTAATAATTTTATTTTATTATCATAAATAATTTATATGTTCTTTAGTTATAAACATCTTTAATAATTTTCATTTCCATCTAAAAATGAATATGATCTTAACAAAAAGTACATATATTCAATTAAATCAGGACTGTGTCTTGTAAGTTAATGAAAGTGAAACAAAAACTGCTTTAAACAATGAAGTGGATTTATTGGATGATGACATTGAAAAAACCTAACAGACTCAATCTAGTTAAGACTCCAGGTCTATTCATCTACCATTCAGGCATTCTCCTGTGTGTTGGCTTAGTTCTCAGGCTGCTTTACCGTCTAACTGTCAGACAGGTGTGAGCAGCAACTATAGCTATGGCTTCCTCATTTTCATCCATGTGGAGACGGCATTGCTTCACCAGAAAGTCAAACAAATTCCTGTGCTTCCCCTCGATTGAGGTACTCCCAATTCAGACCCTGTGAGCACGGAAAATGCCATATACAAATTGGAAAAGGCCCACTGTCTGTTCCAGTATCCACGGCAGTATCCATGGTAAAAATTGCACAATTAGAGTTCATCCAATGCTGCACAATGATGAATGGAAAATTCTCCAAAGAAAATTTTAGTTTCTGTTAGGAAGTGAGAAGAAAGAGTACTTATAGATTATGCAACTGAACAATGTCAAATATATGAGCATCTATTCAAATACATTCACTGTTTACAGTGAACATATTACACACCAGTTATTTTTTGTTTTCTTATAGTGTTTGGAACTCTAAATATGAAAAATAGATCTAAGTTAAAATATGGTAAATATTTATTGAAATTTCTAGTGGGAAATGGATTTAAGTATAAGAACAATGGACAAAATGTAAGTGAAAAGGGTTACAACATTTTAAAATTGTACATGAAAAATCCATAAAAATTAAAACACAAATATAAGTTAGGAAAAACAGTTGCTAGAAAAATGATGAAGAATTAATATCCTTCAAAATTAAAAGATTTCTTCACAATGAATGCAACAATCCATCTTATAGCAGACACTGTAGATGACTTACCTATTCTTCTTGTCTCATAATATTGGCAGGAAGCCAGTACTCACTTCTCCTCACCCCTGGTTACCTTTGGCAGGCTGAAAATGCCAGAGAGTTAATGCCCAATCCCCTAACAGTCCCTATCCATAGACGGACAGAAGTTGTGGAAATACCCCAGCTTTCTAGTCCATGGGTGGGATGATTTTGCATGGAAACCTGCGAAACACAGAGCCTTTATTGGTCCCTTCTCTTCTCTGTCTGATTTCCCATCTCTCTGATCAGGGTTTTCCAGGATTACCAACTCGATCCACTATTTTCACTCAAATACCACTTTCGAGTAAAGTTTATCTAGGAATCCAAACTAATACACACTTCAATAACAATTTTAAAGTTTTCAAAATTGCTAAAAGAGTAGATTTGAAATGTTTTTATCACAAAAAAGACAAGCATTAAGATCATGAATTTATAAATTAGCCTGAGTTAAACCATTCCATATAGTAAGCATATACCGAAACATCACATTGTACCCCAAAAATATGTACAATTTTGTCAATTAAAAATAAAATTTATAAAAAGTGAGTAGACAAATCATTATAGAATAAATGTGAATATTTATTCACAGAAAACCCAAAGAATAAAAGTGAAAAAACTTTCACTTTGTAGTTATTAAACAGGGAGATCCTATTTTTATTTTATCAAGGTTGTCCAAAATTAAGAGGAAAAACTCAATGTTATAAAGGGTGTTTTCAGGAAATCTCCCCATACTGTGAAGGTGATTTAGCAAAAATACTTACAGATATATTTTTAAAACATTTATGTTTTTAACTCAGTATGTCCACTTTTAATAATTATTTATTAATCTATTAGAAATTATATCTAATTAATTAGAAAAGACTGATTTATTATACTCTTTGTATTAAAAATAAAATTAGATATGAGAAAAACCTACATTCGAGCTCTCAGAATATTAGATATTATAAGGGAAACTGGAAAGAGTGGAAGAAGCAAGTTTATGAGAGAATAGACAAAAGTTTTGTGAATTCCTTGACCTTTCTCCTTCATGTATTCATGCAACTGATGTTGCACTGCCCTCAAGGCTCTGGGTCTCAGGCTCACCATTGCCGAAGTCTTGGAAGCACCTTCTCTTGGCCTGTGTCCAGATCTTCACTTGTCCTGAGCTATATATTGCATTTCTGGCAGTAGTCTGGCACTGGCCTACCTGTTCTTTCCCTGGTACCTGACTTGGATCTCATCCGTCTTCAAAGTCATTCCTCCCACGATTCAAAAGTCACTCATTCCATTTTTTCTGTACATTATCACCTGGACAATTGTGCTATTTGACAGAATGCAGCTACCATGCTCCGTGTTTGAATAGCATGCACTGATTTTGCTATTTTACAATTAATGCCATAAATAATGGTGGTAAGGGATGTGCAGTGATGACAGTAAATTAAAAGGATATTATGCACATATTTTCCAGGATGTAAGAAGTAGCTTTTCTTAAAAACACTGGTTAGTGGATTCACATTTCTGCAGAAATTCATTCTAAACCATGAAAATCCCTCATAAGTGGTAGAAGCCCAAATTGACTGTACCAGAGCAGATTGGCCCTTTCCATTCATTAGCTACTATTCATTATTGTCTAGATTCAATGACATCATATGTACAAGCATGTTTTGCAAGCTTTGAATCAAAACATCAATAGATGTTTTATTATTATGTTTTGTATGTTGTAGACTCCAGCACTGTGATTCCACTTTTCAGCTAGAGACTGAACGACTTTTCAAAATACTGGACAAACTGTAGAGTTTTCACTTATTTTTATTCAAATTGTTATGAATGTATTTAGTATTATTATTGATCTTTTGCACAAAATAAACTAATATCATTTAGTAAACATTTTTGTTTTATCTGGTAAATCAAAATACACAAAACCCCACAATTTTTCATTTTTAAAACTGGGGAATCATTAGAAATCACCAATGATATGTATAGTTAATTGAAATGCTGGGCTAAAACAATATTACTGACAAATAATTCAATGACACATGGTTAAAATGAACTCATATGCAGACTATAATTATAAGGTATGATTAATCACAGGCAGAGGTTATCTCCACTGTAAAATAAATAAATGTCTCACTCAGAGCTGATTTGTTAAAATACTATCTGGGAAGCCAATAAATATTCATTATTCATATTAAACACAAAATTCTGCCAGGGGAAGATTACCCCTTTCAAGGTCACTTGTTTTGAAGAGCACAAAGATGAGGCAGCAAAGATACACTTATTCAGGTCTTTGTTAAACAAGATTTTTGACCTCTGGCAAATTCCCATCTTTGCTTTGTCCCATTTGGGAAGTAGAATTTTGTATTCACTGAATCCTTTTGTTTTATAAACATATTGTAAGCATCAAGTGCAAATGGTTCAATGAAAATACCTTGAAAACATAAAATCTCTGTAAATATAAGGTATTCATCTTTCATTATTTCCAGCAGTTTTCAAGTATTTTATTTGATGTGTAACATTAAATACTTCTCAAGTATTTTTAACTTATAAACCCACACAAATCATAAGGTCCTTGATATGGTTAGGCTTTGTGTCCGCATTCAAATCTCATCTTGAATTATGATCCCTATAATCCTGATTTGTCAAGGGAGAGACCAGGTGGAGGTAATTGCATCATGAGGGCAGTTTCTCCCATGCTGTTCTTGTGATAGTGAGTTCTCAGGAGATGTGGTGGTTTTATAAGGGATGCTTCCCCTTCACTAGGCACACCTCTTTCCTGCCACCCTACGAAGTTGCCTTGCTTCCTTTCACCTTTTGCTGTGATTGTAAGTTTCCTGAGCCCTCCTCAGCCATGCTGACCTGTGAGTCAGTTAAACCTCTTTCCTTCTTAAATGACCCAGCATAGGGTAATATCTTTATAGTAGTGTGAAAATGGACTAAAACAGTCCTATCGCAGGTTAATGGAAGATATCTAAATCTGCATACACTTAACTTCCTATATATGTGTGTACATATATATATATATATATATATGAATATATACATATTTGTGAATATATACACATATATATTTTACAGTTGTGTTCTGTCACCCAGGCTAGAATGAAGTGGCGTGATCATAACTCAGTGTAACCTTAACTCCTGGACTGAAGGGAGTCTTCCACCTCAGTCTCTCGAGTAGCTGGTACCATAGGCACGTGCCACTATTCCTGGCTGAGGTTTTATTTATCAATTTTTTATGTAGAAATGGGGTCTTGCTAGCTTGTCCAGGCTGGTCTTGAACTCCCAGTCTCAAGTGATCCTTCTACCTGGCCTCCTAAAGCACTGGTATTATAAGTCTGAGTTTCATATATTGAGACATGTAGTTATTAGGCACATTGAGATTTTTATGGGTCAGCACAACCCAATTGTACAGTGGAAATCACCAACATTTTGTTCCACAAATCCATTACTAAGCCAAAGAGAATATTTAAATATATTTGATCCAGGAATATCAATACACTTTACCACATGGTTTATGTAGTGTTAAATATGACAGATAATTTTAGATAGAACAAAAAATAAGTTTTATTTTTAAATGCTGGTAGTAAATTTAAATATCTATTTAATTTCACAATGCATTTATTTCATCTTTTACCTTCCCTGAAATAGATAATGCTCTTTTAGATTGATATGTACATTTCTGTCACCAAAATGCAAGTCTAAGGTTGGAGCCCAACTTCCTGGCATTTCTTTGAACAGAACTTCTGACCTGATCATCGATGTGGTTACTTCTATAAATTATAGTTTGGCCCCAACTGTGCACCTACTTGCCGATACCAGAACGTCTTTGCAGGTGGCCAATTGATCAAGCACTTGTGAATCCCTGGGGTGTGGGGCTACTATGGAAGAACCCGACATTTCAAAACCTAGAACTGTGAAAAATTTCACTTCCTATGTTAAGAGCTTAGGAAATCTTTGAGGTATTTTTTTACACACACACAGTGTCCCCCCGCACACACACATACACACACACAGTGTCCCAATCAGTTGTTAGTGATTTTCATGTTTTAATATTTTTTTCACCAAACCTTTCTTTTTTTTTTGAAGAAAAACCTAGCGTTTTAAAAAAGAGAATTCCTAGAACCTGGGATATATATGCTAATATATATATATATATATATATATATCTTTTTTCCAGTCACTGTTGAGGACATGGATTGTAAAATAGCACAATTGGCACATTATCTTAAAACATGCACCCTAGTAGTGCATGCTAGCAAATGGAGCAATAGTTTGGGTGATAATATGTTACAAGATAGAAATAGTTAACATCGCGTTACAGGAGAAGAGATGTTAAAAACTGAATGAGATCCAATTCAGGCACCCAGGAAAAAATAGGTAAGCCAATGCCAGAAATACAATTTCATAACTTAGGAAGAGTCAAGGTCAAGAATCAGGCCAGCAGAAAACTTCAAAAAGGGCGTATAACAGAGCCAGGACCCCGAGGGCGGTGGAACATCAGAGCCAAGAGGAATGAAGACAAACAAGGGAATCCAAGGAAATTTTGTCTATTCCTTCATTAATCCCAGCTCCTCCCATTTACTGGTTTCCTCTAATACAACGAATACTCTGAGAGTTTGTACTTAGGTTTCCTTAGTCTGATTTTCTACTTAGCATAAAACATGCTGTGCGTCAAAGCACATTTAATTTCATGTAATTTAGTGAATAAAGAAGTAATAAAAGTGGACTCAATGAGCAAAAGAGCATTAACATTTTGGAAAGATACATTTTGCTAAATACCCTTTTTACATGGTTTTATTGATTTATATTCTCATCAGCAGAATATGAAAGGATTCACTGAATAGAGTTTCTATAACATTAAGGATTAGTTTTAAATCTTGGACAATCTGATAAATTTAAAAAATTAGTTATTCCTTTAATGTTCATTTCCTTGATACCTGTGAGGCAAAATATATTTATCGTTGACAGTTTTTCTTCTTTTATGATTTGTCTCTGCACAACCCACCTTTTTTTGTGGATGTGTGTCTTAACTTGAGTTCCCCAGAAGCTGTTATGAGGCTAGGATATGAGAATAAGCAGTTAATTTGGTTGCTAATCCTGGGAAACACTGGTAGGGGAATGGGGAAATGAGACGGGGACAGAAGAAATCCCCTAACATGCATTTTGAGCAGATTGTCAGCACAGATAGGTGAACGTTAATCCCATTATGGAACTGAGAAATTCAGAGTTATCCCATACACAGGACTGGAGAGCTGGGCTCGTTACTTACTCTTGTTATTTCTTGGCTGGGGGTTGAAAAAGGAAATGACTTTTACCAGATGAAAAGGAGAAAGCTCTTGGGCAAAGAGATGAAGGTGCTGGCGTTTGGAAGTGTTCACATTTTGCTGAAATGGTTTTGGCTGAGAGGATCGGGTAAAATACTGTGGTGTCCATTACAAGAAAATTTATTTTTTCCTTCATCAATGAGTTAAATCATTTTAACTTCAAGTTTATTTACTTTCATTACATTATTTTTCCTAGCAATGAATTGTTTTAGTTTGTACCTGGTTGCTTCTTTTGCTTTTTTTTTTCTTTTTTTACTTTATTTTTTAATAGAGATGAGGT
The DNA here is from genome assembly GCA_004027715.1 of Plecturocebus donacophilus. Classification (NCBI taxonomy): domain Eukaryota; kingdom Metazoa; phylum Chordata; class Mammalia; order Primates; family Pitheciidae; genus Plecturocebus; species Plecturocebus donacophilus. Next base: position 68,826 of record PVKP010005637.1, on the reverse strand, counting down.
CTCACTATGTTCCCTAGGCTGGTTTTGAAATCCTGAGCTCAAGTGATCCTCCGGCCTCAGCCTCCTAAAGTGCTAGGATTACAGGCATGAGCCACCATGCCTGGCCTGTTTATTTCTTTATAAATTTTAAAGTAGCATTTAAAAATAATGCATTAATTTTCTCTCATATTTCATCCATTACGTTTTCTTTCAATAACTTCCTTCTTGTAAAGACCCATTGAATGTTTATATTTTAAGTTAGTTTCTTAAATATTTAGTTTTATAATTTATCTAGAATTGATATGCCAGAGGTATGGTTATTTTTTGTTTTCAAAATACTCAGACAACTAAGCCAAGACATTTTATAATAATATATTTCTTCTATACTGTTTTGAGATAATTTTTAACCTATATATACTTAAAGTGTTTATGTAAATGATAGAATGCCTTCTTCAATAGTAACTTTTTTTCCAATTGTTTTCTATCATTGCCTATATTTTTCTTCATGTCTCCAGTTAAGGTAAAATTCAGAATAATTTTGTTCATATAAATTGTCGAGATTGCGAGAACTCCCATCTTTTAAGTATTTCTTCTTTCATCTCCATAGAAGCATATCTTTCTTTATGACATCAGTAAAGCTTTACTTCTGTAGTATCTTTCTAGGCTTTTTCATATCACATTTTCTTTCTTTCTTTCTTTCTTTTTTTTTTGAGGTGGAGTTTCACTCTGTTGCCCAGGCTCCAGTACAATGGCACGATCTTGGCTCACTGCAACCTCACCTCCGGGTTCAAGTGATTCTCCTGCCTCGGCCTCTCAAATAGCTGGGATTGCAGGCATATGCCACCACACCTGGCTAATTTTGTATTTTTAGTAGAGATGGGGTTTCTCCATGTTGGTCAGGCTGGTCTTGAACTCCAGACCTCAGATGATCTGCCCATCCCGGCCTCCCAAAGTGCTGGGATTACAGGCGTGAGCCATCGTGCCTGACCTTAATATGTTCATGAATGGAATCTTTTGGGGCTTAAGACAAGAGGTAAAAATGTTTTCTGAGCTGCCTTGGGAAAAGATAGGGTGAAGGAGAGCCTGGTGTTTCTCTTGGATAACGGTCCATGGTGTTGTGAAGAGGAGTGGTGAAAACAAATGGAAAGAGCTATTGCCTTACGTAATTCTGAGACAAGGACCCTCAGCCAGGTATGTTTTCGTTTTAGGGACAGCATGCAACTGAGAGAGAGTGGGGAGGGTCTGTGCAACCCCAACCCTGGCTGACCTTTCTGCAACGTGGGCTCCTGGGAGTTAGCATCTAGAAGGTCTGTTGCTCCGAGGGACAGAGTGTGTGGCCAGGAAACAAGTCATGATGTGGAGTGGTGCTTTCAAGTGGCTACAAGAGGGATAGCAGCAGTCTTGGATGCAGAAGTTAAGAGAAATTTCTGAAGCAACAATGGTGGAAGGTTAAGACCAGTTATTACTGGCTGGGAATGTTCTGTACTGTAACATGAACAACGATTTTTTTACTGAGTGTTGGACAAACAGTATTTATCATGTCCTTAAAGGAGTGCTTATTCCAAAACAGCTTCTGAACCTCTAACCTAAGGGCAACTCTCTGACTAGACATAATAAGATAACGGCCTTCATGCTGTTATTTGAAGCATATTTTAATTTTTAAGAGTTTTAATTTTTAGAGATTGGAATTTCACTATGCTACCCAGGCTGGCCTCCAACTCCTGGGTTCAAGCAATCCTCTCACCTGTGCCTCCCAAGTGGCTGAGACCACAGGCATGTGTCATGTACCTGGCTTAAGGCGTATTTTAAATTTTTCTGCCAGTGTCAATAGAAGTTGTTTACTTTCCCCTACCCTGCTCAGAAATGTCCTGTCATTCTACTCATAGAAAAGAAACAGGAGAAGAATAATCACTATCAAATTAGTAGCATCACAAATAAAAATTAAAGCCAGTTAATAAGAATTAATATAAGCTAATGGATGAAAATCTTCCAAGGAGAAGGACATTCAGGGAGATTCAGTACAATGCAGTAAATGTTTCTTGGACACCTGTTGGGTATTAAGCACTCAAGTAGGAATGGTACAATTTTTTTTTAACTCCCTTGGAAAAAGAAAGAGGCATTTTTCCTTTCATCATGGTCATCATAGGTAGTACAAAACAAATTTTTCTGTACAATATCCCTTAGCAACTCCCTAGCAACATTCAAATGAGAAAGCTTTTACCAATGGGGTTCATAGGACAAAATTGTAAGAAAAAGTAGACTTTTTTCTGCCACTAAATTTTTAATGTTTTACAAGTGAAATAATGTTTCATATGAAGGTTTAAATTATTCACCATCAAGTGCTCCTTTCCTTATTAACATCTAGCATAATATTGTGAACAATAAAAGTCCGTGGAATTTTATCTTATTAAATGTAGTAAGACTGGGAAAATCTGGAAGAAACATTACTCTTCTCTTGAGGTTCATGATGTCATTTTCTCTCGTTTTCCTCAGAGATGACACTTACCTAGTTTCTAATTGTGGCTTCTAGTTAATTGAAGATCTGAGTGTCTGAATAGATTCTTGCCCTCTACCTAGAAAAATTTAATATTCCTAGATGTTTATAAATCATCTACTACAATAGCCTGGAACTCCATTTACATGGCTTTCTCTCTTTGCCTCAGCTTCAGGCTTTAAAAACTAACTCACTAACTAACAAATTAACTGACTAATCTGAAGAAGCAAAAACATCCTGAAACTTTTCATCATTTTCTGTGTCACTAATATTAAATATCCACATTTTAGACTCTGACAATGACTTCCTATTATTCTAAAATTACTAATGCTCATGTTATGGATTGAATGTCTGTATCCCTCCATAAATTCATGTTAAAATCCTAACCCTCAATGTGACTGTGTTAAGAGGTGAGACTTCTTAACTAAGGGTGGCACCCTCATGGATGAGACTTGTGCCCTTATATAAAAGAAACCCCAGAGAGCTCTTTTGTTCTCTTTCTGCCATGCAAAGATACAGCAAGGAGTTGGCAACACAGAAGAGGGCCCACATCAGAACCTGACCATACTGACACCCTGATCTTGGACTTTCTAGGTGGCAGAGCCATGAGAAATACATTTCTGTTTTTTGTAAGGCCCCCAGTCTAGCACTCTGCACTTACTACAACATCTCATCTTCTATCTTTTAATCCAGCTTCCTGAAAAAAAAATGAGGTCCGAGTTTGTGGTGCTTGCTGATTTCCAAGGCATAAATACTCCCAACAAAGCTTTTTTCAAACTACCAATATAAGGTTATTTAAACAGTTGAAAAGAGAGGTGCACAATCAACTCTTACAAGTTTCCTAGGCTACAGACTGCTACTCTACTCTTCTTTCCATTTTCTCTGTCTGAAAGTGCCTATTGATAGCTTTCCTCTTCTATCTTCTTGTCTGGAACTCTGACATGAGGACGTGAGTTTACGCCCTTAGAATCTCTATCACCAGCCTTTCCTCCTTTCCATCTAGTAATATGCCATTCTGGTATCAATACAACAACCTACCCTTTGACTCAAATTGGGTTTCTGGGAGTGCTGTGAACCGGGACTCAGCTGGGTGGACTGGAAATTGATAGATTCTACTTGCCATTGATCCCTCAACACTACTGATCCAGGCAGGGTTTACTCTATTGATTCTTCATTTATTGAGCACTGAAAACCTCCGTTGCCCTACTCAGACTACTCTCCTGTCCCTCCACCAGGATGAATGCTGAAAAGCCTTGGCATTAGTATTGGCAAGAAGATGGAGATCTTTGGGAAGTAAATCAATCAATCTCGTGATCTGACCTCCCTCAAACGTCGTCTTTGTACACCTTTGTGTACTTCGTAACCTCCAACTGCAGAAGGCATTTTTCATGAAGCCAATTCCTTCACCTTTGCTCATCTCCCTGGCACTCACATCTCTCTGGGAACCTCCTTCGTTAGTGGACTCCTCTCCATAGCCATAACTGCTCCCTCCATATTAAATCTCCTCCTTCAGCCCTTAAACATTCTCTGGCCACTTCAGCTCTAAAATAAATGCAACCTCTTTTAAGGTGACATCTTCTTTTGCTGTTGTCACAACTTTCTCTCATTTAAGATCCCAGATAGAGTCACCTACTCATGGCAGAGGCTTTTCCTTTCTGGTTTGTTTGGATTTCTTCCATTCTTAATTTTTCATTTGCTCCTCACATTTACTCATAACCCCCCGTACACAAACACACTCATACACAGTCACACACCACACACCCCTCTCTCATACCCACCGACCTCCCACCACACTCACATTGATTACACTCACTCAACCTCCAACAATGCCTGATGCTCAACATTTATAGTGCTTATCTAATCCGTGTCTCTCTGTCAAATATAATCATTGATTCCTGCCCAACTTCTATGATGTCAATGAAATGTTACATTTTTTACCTTCTTTCCCCCTTCTGTGCTACTTTTCTTCTATGTATTTATCCAGTTTTAAAAAGTGATTATATTGGCAAATGCTTGTGGCTTTATTATAACACTTTTCTGAGCAACATGATTCACTTATATGGTTTTAACTATCCATTTTTAGTCAGAATAAACACCAAATATATATTTCCACTGCTTATATTTTCTGCTTTTTACTTGAATGCTACATGAGAATCTCTATTGTAAAGGAAAAACACTGAACTCCTCTTCGGTCTCCCCAGACTTTCTCACCTTTCTGTATTTGCTGTCTCACTGAGGGAATGACTATTTGGGCAGGGAAGAGATTTGAAGTTGCGTTTGAGTCCTTCCCCTCCCCTAATATTCCCATGCCCAGTCAATTACCAATCTCTTAATATTTCTGGAATCTAAACACTTCCCCCTTTATTTAGACCTGCATCATTTTTCACTAGAATTATTGCAAAGATTCCTCACCCTTTCTGTCTCCTCCCTCCAAATCCTGCCTCCACACTGTCTCCAGGGTGTTCTAGCTAACTCTGCACGGCCTCTACATGGTAAAGCTCAAGCTTTGATCAGATCAAAGGGCTCCCCTCTGGGAGCAGTGCCTCATACCCGTAATCCCAGCACTTGGGAGGCCAAGGTAGGCAGATCACCTGAGGTCAGGAGTTCAAAACCAGCCTGGACAACATGGTAAAACCCTATCTCTACTAAAAATACAAAATTTAGCTGGGCATCGTGGTGGGCGCCTGTAATCCCAGTTACTCAGGAGGCTGAGGCAGGAGAATCGCTTGAACCCCGGAGGTGAAAATTGCGGTGAGCCACGATCACACCATTGCACTCCAGCCTGGACAAGAACAAGACTCTGTCTCAGGAAAAAAAAATAAAAGAAAAAGAAGGGAGAGGCTCCCCTTGACCTGGTCTTTGATTTCTTTTCCCCTATCACCACTTATGTCAAATGCAGTGTGCCAGCGGCTCTGAACTTCACACCAGCTCTGGTTCACACCATGCTTATTCTCCCTCTTTATATTTGTGCAAACTGTTCCCTCTGCCTGGAATCTCTTACTCTTTGTTCATTTCATTAGTTTTCCGCACCAAAATTTAGACAAAAAACTCTGCAGAAGGAAGGGCGGGCAGTAAGTAATGAGCTTTCTAATTGATTTTCTTTTTAAACTAGAAATAAATGTAGAGTGAGGGTCAAGATCAGGGTGAATGTGAAGGAGAAGTGAGGAAGATGCTGAGGACTAATTCTAACACCATTTTGTCCAAGGCTGGTCTTAGACTTGACCGGGTACGCGCCAAATGCTCTAAGCAATGATGTGCTGCCAATAATCACAGTGAGGTCTGGACAAGGAACTGATGCTGTTTCTTTCATCAGCCAGCAGAGGGGGCAATAGAGCAAAGGCGTTGATAAGCTTACACTAATTTAGGAAATGTTGCTTCCTTTCCCACCACTTTCTGTCCAAGCTGAGGCTACCTCTGGGGGTATTTCTATTATTGATTGCATACTGTCTACTACCTTACCATCCATTTATCCATGGCAGCCCATGCCAATATTGCTGCTCTGTGTCAAAATGGAAAGAAAAATGATGGGTTTTCACTGATAAGACTAAGAACACATTGGTTAATCATGCATTAAGCTCAAAATAAAGTCAATGATGAGTGGAATGCATAAAAGTTTATTTTTGAAAACCTTTTTGCCTAATTTTCATGGGGCAATGAAAACATGCAGATGTTGCAAGCTCTTTCAGTGCCCCCACCCATCAACCCTGCCTTTGCTGGTGCATGAGTCAACCAGCTTCTTAAATCACTGCATGCTTTTAGTGTCATTTCCAGTCGGCAGCACTGCAAACAACTCAGTTGTCAGATGAGACAGATTTGTGCATAATATCACTTGCAAATGATTTATTTTTTAAAGTACGTAAAAATGCATTTTGAGCTCCTACACTTATCATTCCCATAGTAAACAATGGAGTAAAGAGAACTCTTAATTTGTTCACAGTGTGAGGGATGTCAAGGGGAAGGCAAGTTATGTTTAACATCTTTTACATTATCAGTTGACTAATAGGGTCACTGTTGGGGGTGGGGGGAAGCCACTTGAATTAAGTGCCTGGAAATAACCTTACTTATTTACTTACTGTGAAGATACGGTGCTGAAGACGAGAAGTCAAAATCCAGATGAAACTAATCTCTCTCCATTTCTCATGTTTCCTCCAAATGCTCTTTTGTTTTGTTTTGCTTTGTTAGAGTGGCATTATCCCAGGCAGCTTAACCAGAGCTGGATACGGATCTTTTAAGACAGTTCATACAAAAAAAGGGAGAGGGTCGTTCAAGAGGAATGAACAAAGGATCTCCTGTTAATGACTTCCAATTAGGCCCTGTTGGCATTTTGGGTAAGACTTCTTAACTGAGAGAAGCTGTGTCTTACATTCTGGGGCAGTTAGCACCCTAGCTTTCCTCCCATAAGATACCAGGAGCATGCAACAGTTCTCATGATAACCAACTGCAAGATTTTCGTAGATGGTCTCCATCTAAGTAATGCTAGTTGGAAATGTCTCGTACTGTGTAGTTTCACCATGGAATTTTATCTCAGAATGTTTCATTTAACACCATAAACAAACAAAGGGATAATAGACTTTACAGAGATGTAAGGACTTGAAATAACGTATGTGGAGAGATGACATATCACACAGTAAGGATTTTATAAATGATATTTAATATTAATATTACTGTGAGGAAATGTGCAAGATGTAACAATGAATGAGGATTCACTCCTTACTCCCATAGGACTATTTAGTGGAGAAAACGTATGTGCAGATATACCTCAAATAATAAAACAAGTCAACACAGTTATTAGGCATATTAGGGTCTGAACAGAGCTGAGTAAAATTGCTTTTGGGCTGCCTAGCTTCTGATCTTAAATGAGTACCCTTTCTCTGGTGGGGAAAAGGTATGGTTTTAATTCTGTCTATGAACCAGGTGTGTGGTTTCCACCCAGATTTTGAGGTGGAAGAAGAAAACATGTAGATGAGTCTTTATTACATATACATAATAAAGACTGCGTGACTGCACTCTGTCACCCTGGCTGGAGTGCAGTGATGCGATCTTGGTTCACGGCAGCCTTGACCTTCTGGGCTTAAGCGATTCTCCCCGCTCAGCCCCCTACCCCACAGTAGCTGGGACTACAGGCAAATGCCACCATGCATGGCTAATTTTTGTATTTTTTCTATAGATGGGGTTTTGCCATGTTGCCTAGGCTAGTCTGGAACTCCAGAGCGCAAGGGATCTGCCTGCCTAAGCCTCCCAAAGTGCTAGGATTATAGGTGTGAGCCACCATGTCCGCCTCATAAGTCTATTTTAAAGTCCAACCTGGGATATGGCCCATAGGTAGTGTAGCCAGGAGAGAAACGTCAAAACTTCAAAACAGTTTCAGGAAATTGATGTTAAATTTTTGTTTTACTCTCATTAGAAGGAATTTTAAAAATTCAGTTGAAACAGACTTTAACTTTGTTGTACTTCAAATCCTTATGGATATTCCCCTTCAATTTCTAGCTAGTCCCAAATGTTTCATGTGCTAATGTTTATAACAGAATTTGATTTCCAGACTCATGTGTTTCTTTAGAATTATCTAATAGCCATTTCATACCCTTTTTTTTTTTTTTTTACTGCATGGATTTGTGTATGATTATGACTCCTATTTCTATTGCTGTTTGTAACATATTTTAGTTTTTAAAAATTCCTATATATAAATCCATTCATTCATTGCTTTACATATTTACATTTGGCTGAATGCATGTCACCAGAAGCTAGGATATTTACTTACAGCTTGGAAGAACTAGAATATCTGGTAATAAGGTCATGTAGGTAAAAGTTATACATTTAACATAAAAAGAAATAAGAAAGTGTATGTTGGCAGAATTTTCAATTGCGTATAAATAGGTGTTTTTCTAGGGTCAACTGAGTTTCTGGGCATTTTTAAAACTGAGATTACTTTTTAATTACTTTCAAATTAAGGAACATTCAATTCTATAGCACCTTTTGTGAAGTAAATTGAAGCCATCTCCTGAGATACCTAGTCTGGATTTCCTCCTACTCTTGTTACTAGGAGGAAGAAAAAAACAAGAAAGATAGTAAATGATTCAACCTTAAATTCTATGTAAATACCACCATTCTGCCTTATCTTAAGCTAAATTAGCGTATTTCAAATGTTCTAAACAATGAAACGAAAAACTAAAAGATGGGGATTTCAGAATTCCAACTTAATGATGCAGCAGTCAACCAGCTGTTACCAACAAATTCTTTGCAGAATGAAATACTGCTTTGACAGTGGTTGGTTATCCCACAGAGACTGCCTTGGTATCAAGAAATCCAAAGAAGCTGATCACAATGAAATCTCATCTCTGAGGGACCACTTCATTCTGCAAATGAAGAGAACCATTTGGCCACCTGCTAGAATCTGGGGCTCTGGACTCTGACAGCACTGAGTTCAAATCCCTATTACCAATGAGTAATTGTCTGAAAGCAGACTTCCTAACCTTTTTCACCTGTATGTTTTGCTGTCTAAGAATGGTACCCTTTTCACTGAGCTCAGTGCATCCCTCAAGTTCTTCTCAGCAGAGAGTTCTGGGCAAAAACTTGGAGGCCCAACATTAAAGTTGAAAAATTACTGCAACAGTGAGGTATTTCTTATTTGTGACTTGTGGAATTTTTCCTCAAACCCACCTTCTGTTCCTATGATAACAACCACAACCATAGCAACAATAACACTGATATGGACAGGAGACAGGGAAATATTGGGTAGGAGAGGGCACTTCCCTGGCAAAGGCCCTGCCCTCAAGCCTGGAAACCCACAGCTGTAAGTGAGAAAAAGCATTCCTGTTTTTGTACCCTAAAAGTTGCCTTTTGGTCCACCACATCCCCCATCCTGTACTCATATAAACTCTGAACCCCAGGCTCCAAAAGGAGATGAGCAGATGAACAATGGCAGAATGGTACAGCAGGAAAGAAGAGAAGAGAAGGAGCATCTGAATGTCAAGAGAAGCTCGGCTGGAAACAACTGGAGAAGAGATTGGCTGCCAACAGCCAAACTCCAGGGAAGATCATTTTCCCACTCCATCCCCCTTCCAGCTCTGCATTCATCCCACTGAGGGCCACCTCCACCCCTCAATAAAATCCTGCATTCATCCTTCAAGTCCCTGTGTGACATGATTCTTCCTAGTTGCCAGACAAAGACCTGAGCACCAAGGGGGTCCACTGAGGTGTCTAACACTTAAGCCACCTGCAGGTGGCAAGGCTAAAAGAACACACTGTAACATGTGCCCACTTGGGCTTTGGGAGTTGCAGACACCCACCCCTAGATGCTACTGTGGGGCCAGAGCCCAAAAAACACTCACCCTGGCTCCTGCACCTGCTCATCTATGTGCCCCCACTCCTGCAAGGGATTTGAGCATGGAGGTGAACATACTAGCTACACCCCTCTTGCTTGTCCTGTGAGTGGGGTCAGGGAATTCTCCTGTTTCAACACTGTACTCCAGACATGGTGTAAGTTCCTCAGATATACCAACTAATTCATTTCTTATTGCAACCCTAGGAAGCCAATAACTTTATATTATATCACACCTATTAGAAGTTGCTAAACATATTGCTACATTTTTTCAGAGAATAGTAAAGGGGACTGCATGCTTAAATCTGGTAGCAACAAAAACTAAATTCTACAAAAATAATATTTATTTGGAAAGCATGAATTGAAAACTCCAAAATGACCAACAAAAGCATAGCAATGTCTTTTTTTTATATAGTGCAGATAAAAGAGGAAAACAAAGATCATATAAAATGGCAAGTCTCTCTCACAATCTGGCATACATGGCTGGTGTAGACAACTTCCTTGCTCTCCACAGACATGTTGGCTAAAATACAGTAACAACAATAATAGATATACATGTATATGTAACATTAGCTTAAATAAACTATATGTAACATCTTATATAACTTTTATCTCAAATATTATACCATCTAGTATAATTTTTAATCTATATCTACTATTTGTATATCCATATCCATTCGTTTATCCATATTCTTATACTCATAACCATATCTGGATCTTGATATATAATTTTTAGTAGAAGCTGAGTTGTGCATATTTAGATATTCGTTACATTGTTCTTCACACTGGGTGTTTTAAACGTTTTCTAATAAATTCAAACAAATTAAAAATATACTGGTAACTTCTGTGAACACTTAATCAAATGGCATATTAAAATTTAGGAAATGAACAGAGAGATCTGGTAGTGACTTGGCAATTGATATTGTTCGGTTCTGTGTCCCCACCTAAATCTTATCTTGTAGCTCCCACAATTCCCATGTGTTGTGGGAGAGACCTGGTGGGAGATGGTTGAATCATGGGGGCAGGTCTTTCCCATGCTGTTCTTGTGACAATGAATAAGTCTCATGAGATCTGACGGTTTTAAAAACAGAAGTTTCTGGTTGGGCATGGTGGCTCATGCCTGTAATCCCAACGCTTTGGAAGGTGGGTGGATCACTTGTGGTCAGGAGTTTAAAAGCAGCCTGGCCAACATGGCGAAACCCCATCACTACTGAAAATACAAAAATTATCTGGGTGTGGTGGTGGGCACCTGTACTCCCAGCTATTTGATATGCTGAGGCAGGAGAATCTCTTGAATCCAGAGGTAAAGTTTGCAGTGAGCCAAGATCATGCCACTGTACTCCAGCCTAAGTGATGGAATGAGACACCATCAAAAACAAAACAAAACAACAACAACAACAAAACAACAATAGGAGTCTCTCTGTACAAGCACTCTCTGCCTGCTGCCATCCATGTAAGATGTGACTTGCTTCTGCCTGCCTTCTTCCATTATTGTGAGGCCTCCCTAACCACGTGGAACTGTAAGTTCATTAAACCTCTTTCTTTTGTAAATTGCCCAGTCTGAGGTATGTCTTATCAGCAGCAGAAAAATGGACTAATACAGCAACCCTATGGGGCTTTAGTCCTGTATATGGCCCCGTAGTGGGGATATGAGTCTAATGTTCTCTGAGAGCAGAAGTCATGTCCAAAGGACAGAGGAAGATAATGAAGCTGAAACTGAGCATGAAACCTTGAATTTCTACCCCATGTATTCAAATACAGTCCTTCAGTATAACAAGGCCAAGAGTATACTTCCTTCATTTGGGGTCATGAATGGCCAGTCTAATGTGCTGTATGGGTCTGAATTTATACTATTTGTGGATCATGAACTGAGAAATATAAGCAAAATCTGTAGGCTCTCAAGCAAATACTCAAACAGTGTAGGTGGGTACATTTATACAGAAGGCACACAGCATTCTAAGTCTTGGTCTGAGTTACTTCAGAAGCAATCCCTGAGACTAATATTTGAGTGCTGATTGTATATTTGAAAAGCGCTTTGAGAAACATCCATAAGGGAGAGGTGAATAGAGATAAGAAAATGTGCAAACCCAACAAAAGCTGTGTTATTGTTAAAATAGTCACCACTGTGGGCAACTGGAGTGGAATCTCATTGAGGAACTCATAGAAACTATGTGAAATTTGCTTCAAAGTTATGTCAACTGAAGGGCAAGGGAACAGCAGTTTTATATGCTAGCTTCTTGTCTTCCATTGGTTAAAGTTTGCTTCTAGGTGCATCACCTCTCTGGAACTTCTAAATTGCCCTGTACAGTAAGTGATGCAGTCTCTTGGTCAGAAAAGACTGTTCTCAGGCAGAGAGTTCCTGATGTTTGCACTAAACAGTCTTCAGGATAGCAGATGCGAGTGCCTGAGACCATGGAGAGGTCATTGATACTTCTACAATAAAAGTGCCCCAAATAAAGTGAGAAAGAGTTGTGCTTGTCAGTCTCAAAGATTATATTGAATTTTCAATTACTTGAACATTATACCAGTTAATCTAGTTGTGCTCATCAATTGCCAAAAGCAATGATGAAAAAAGAAAAAGAAAATCACAACGTACCTATTAATGGCTAATCCAGAACCCTTTCAACATTGTGTTCATACCACTGGTATGAAAAAAGAAATGTGTGCGTAATTCCAAATGGATTGGCCAAATGCAGTTCTGCCAGTTTTCAGGAATTTGTAGAGTCACGTACACGAGGAGGTGTTTTTGATTTTTTGTTTGTTTATTTGTTTTGAAATGTTTTCTCAACAAAAAGTCATGACAGAATACTAAGCGTGCACAATCCTCAGTCATCTGCATGGGACTGACAATATCACTCAGCCCTTATGCATTTCTACTGTCTGCCTTTGTATGCGTTCAGAGTCCAAGAGTCCCATTTCTGAGAGCGATTTGGAAGCAGAGGTATCATAAAACCAACTGAAACAATCTCATGATTAATCATGGTCCACTGACTAATTGTGGTGACAACTAGGACACAGCTTCTGGGCCAGACATCACAAAGATGTGAAGACATTGAAAGAGCCACCTATGATCCCGAAAATCTCTTAAGTGAAGTGCCTGAGGCCCTTCTCCTAACCTAGAACTGGGAGTGATGAAGTTTGACTTGTAGTTACTATGATTTACTGCTGGGAAAACTATCACTCATTTCTCATTTTTTTCTACTGAGGAGAAACTTAAAACAGTTAATTTAACATGCTTATAGCCACATAGGCTGAATTATCCTCTAATGGTCATTTATAAAACATAATTTTACTTTTGTCAGCAAAGATTTGTTTAACACTTAATACAAGAAAACATTTTAAATGTTATTTTTGTAGACTGTGTTAAATATATTCTTTTTGAACATGGGGAAAGAATCATCAGCGTCTGACATTTTTTGCTGGAATATTTGTCAAGGGAGAGGGATGCAGAAGTTGGTTAGTGAAAGCGTCCAAAAGCATAATTTGTATTGGCTTTTACTTGCTCACAGGATAAAGCAGTCCACCATTCTTTCCTTTCATATTAGGACTTCCACAATCTGGACCCAAATTCTCGAAGCTTCTTGGCTCCCACCACTCCCTGCTACTCCTTCTGCTATATTTCTAACTGGATGAACTAATTTCCTTGCAGTTTTATGTGTTTCAAACCTTCCTATGTGGGCCCATGTGGATCTCTCTGCCTGAAGTTTCCTTGCTGTCACTCTCCATTGAGTAACATGTGCTTCCCCACAGCGAAGCTCAAACGTCACTTCCTCTACCAACCCTGACATCTTCCATCCTTCATCACCATCGCTTCCTTTCCTGAACTCCCTAAAGACTCTTACGACCTCCCTAATGTGTTTTTCAAGCAATTTGTCAACCTGATAGCCTGTTTTACTTAATGATGATCTCTTTGAAGGATGAGGTGATAATATGTATCTTACTACTTCCTGGCAACACGCACAGTGTCTGACATACAAGTCAATTCTTAGTAGGTGATCAAATGTGCGTAGATGACGGAAAGAACCAAAAGGATGGAGAAAAAGCTTTTACCAGACCCATGTCAGGCAGCAACAGACGTAAGAGGAATAGGACCAGTTGTCTATGAAATTTTTAACCCATGCGGCTGACATTGCATTAGCTGCTTCACATATAAAGCACAATAATTCCTTGAAATATTAATCCTGGTACTTCCTTTTTCAGCATTTTTTGTACTTGACTCATCCCCTAGTTGGGTCAGTGGCATGCCCTTTGCCTTGAGGAGACTTACAATCATTACAAAAGGGAAGAAAGGAGGAAGAAACTGTATCTGGTTGTTAAAACACCCAAAATAGGCTTTTAAGTCTTGTAAAAAGAATTACAGCCTAAAAGCCAAAGTTTTCTCACCTGAAATAAAATGAAAATTTTGGAGGGGAGTAAAAGTGGTTGGGATGGCTCCAAAGGAAGCGGAGCATTGAGTTTACGCCACAATAGAGTAGAAAGAGACTAAAAGAAGGCCCAGCCTAGCTCACTGTCAGAATAACAAGATGGAAATTAACTAGGCAGGAGATGATGGAGAAATCAGGAAGTGGTTTGGCCTTGAGCGGAAGTCCCTGAGGGGACCCACAGAGGAAAGTTCAGGACAGCATTGACATCCTGGTGAACTGCATGCTGCTCCAGCAGGACCACGTCTGTTCTGCAGTCCAAGTATTCCATTAGGGCTTGGGTGAGCTCTTCACTTTGCCTCTTCTTGTGTTCAATACCTTTCTGTGATCTGATGAAGAACTTCCACCAGCAACTTTCTTTGTATCTCCTCTAGATCCTCCAGCATAGGTGATTCCTGGTTGTGACCAGGGCCTTTCAAATTTCCCATTCAAACTTTCAGTAAGGTCATTCCCACCTTAAAGTATTGCATAAAAATTCACCAAAAAAAAAAAGTGGAATTTTTAAAACCCAGAAAGGCAGTGGCAGTATGGTCAGGAAAGTACTGAACATATGTACTCAGATGGAACTGAACAGTGGCAAAAATGACATTCTTAACACATAAAGAATTTTATTTAATGTGCAGAACAATTCTATGATGTAGGAATTATCACCTGGCTTTCACACATAAGTAAACTGAGGCCCAAAGAGTTTGAATAATGTGTCCAAGATCACACCATTTGTAGTATCAGAAAAAGATGACAAACCTAAGTAGACATGATCTATGATGCTGTGTTGCCTCTTTATTTAAATAGTGTATATGATGTGTGTGTGTGTGTGTTTCTGTGTGTGCATTTATGATGCTCATCTTTCATGCTATTTATGGGCTTATCAAATAGGTGCATGCCTGTCTTTTCTACAGTGGACACATACAAAAATAAAGTGTGTCCACAACCATCTTCATCTCTCTTTCCTTCTTCCCTTTCTCTTATCTTTATTCCTTCTTTTCTGTCCCTGTTTTTCAGGGTCATAGTTCATTGTCAAGCCAAGGAGAAGAGTGTATTTAGAGCAACACTAATGATTCTGGCCACTAACTGGGAATTTGATCTTCTGGGCTCTTCTCCCAGCTCTCCCACAGTGTGATTTTAAAGTAGATTGAGCTCCTGTTTATCCAACTGTAAAATACAGGTAATATAGTCCCTCACAAGGACTCAGAAAAAATACTGTTATGTATAGTGCTTTATGACCTACAGATGAAAGATATAATCAGTGACAACTTCATTATTCTGAAAGTTTTCAGATTCACCTTGTCCTCCCCTTTCTCTTGACATCAGTGCTGTCCTAGAGGTGATGGTGCAAAAATATACCATTCTTGGACATACATGGAATTTCAAAAAGCTTATAATTCTTATGAAAAATGGTGAAAGGTATAGTTTTTCTCCAATGCAAGGAAAGTGTAAATTTTGGTACAATTCTGTTGTCTGAATTTAAGAAATTTGAAAGCCTCAATGACCTTTGAGTATGTGAAAATTAATTTTTAGAAATTCTCCATAGTCACAGAAAACACACATCCCACACTCTAATCCCAACCAAGTTATTAATTTTTCAGAAATTCTAGACTGTTATTTAATTTCTCAAAATCAAAATCACATATTGAGCAGGTTAAGGTATCTATTGATTTTAGGTACACTTGAGCTATTTTCTTGATTTAAATAACTAGAAAAAAATCATGAATCAAGAGAAAAATCTGGTGCAGAAGCCACATATGATACTTTTCTAGAAGGCGAATGAATGGATGGTGGCTTTGCCAATGTGCTGACTTCTGTCATTTTTATGTTCAGTGACAAGCACCATATGAATGATTCTACTCTGCTGATTCTGGAGAGGACCAAAATGAACAGATTGTCAGCTGGCGTGCCGTTGCAGCTCACCAGAGTGCCAGCAAAGACTATGAAGAGCAGTGCACTTGTTTATTCCTGAAAATGCACTTTCTTGCCAGAAACTTAATTTTAGCAATTTTATAGCCAGCAAATTTAAACATTAATGAGTATAATCATTTTTCACTCTATCTTGGTCAAAGAAGGCCATATGTTAGAAATATGCGTGTTTAAAATCTGATTTGGGGAAGAGATTTAAAAGAAAACATTATAGGAGAGTTTCTCATTCATAAAAAAGGCAGAAAGTATAACTACTAAAGTATTGTTCAAACTAGAGTAGTGCTTTCCTTAATGACAGGGATACATTCTGAGAAACATGTCATTACATGATTTCATCATTGTGCAAATATCATAGAGTGCACTTACACATACCTGGATAGTGTAGTCAATCACACACTGAGGCTAAATGGGGTAGCCTATTGTTCCTAGGCTGCAAACCTGTGCATCATGTTACTGTATACTGTAGGCAAATTTTAACAGAATGTTAAGTATTTGTGTATCTTAACATACCAAAACATAGAAAAGGTACAGTAAAAATACAATATAAAAGATAAAATGTGGGACACCTGTGTAGGAAACTAGGCATGAATGAAGCCTGCAGGACTGGAGGTTGCTGTGGGTGAGTCAGTGAGTGAGTAGTGAGTAAATGTGAAGGCCAAGGTCATTACTGAACATGACCACAGTCTTTGTAAACACTGTACACTTAGGCCACACTGCATTTATTAGACATACTTTTTCAATAATAAACATTAGCTTACTGTAACTTTTTTACTTTATAAACTTTACTTTTAAACTTTCTGACTCTTTTGTAATATCGTTTAGCTTAAAACACAAGCACATTGTACAGCCGTACAAAACTTTTTTTTTTTTTGAGACAGAGTTTTGCTCTGTCACCTAGGCTGGAGTGCAGTGGCATGATCTTGGCTCAGGGCAACCTCCGCCTCCTGGGTTCAAGCGATTCTCCTGCCTCAGCCTCCCAAGTAGCTGGAATTACAGGCATGCGCCACCATGTCTGGCTAATTTTTGTATTTTTAGTAGAGTTGGGATTTCACCATGTTGGACAGGATGGTCTCCATCTCTTGACCTCATGATCCACCCTCTTTGGCCTCCTAAAGTGCCGGGATTACAGGTGTGAGCCACTGCACCTGGCCACTATTTTTTCCTTATATCCTTATTTTATAAGCTTTTTTCTTTTTACATTTTCTTTTTTAATTTCAAACATTTTTGTTAAAAAGTGAGACACAAACACACACATTATCCTAGGCTTACATGGGGTCAGCATCATCTATATCACTGTCTTCCACCCCTACAACTTGTCCAGGTCTTCAGGGGGGATATCAGGCGTGGAGCTTTAATCTCCTGTGATAATGCCTTCTTCTGGATATCTCCCAATGGCCCCGCCTAAGGCTGTTTTACACTTAACTTTTTTCTTACATAAGTAATGGGAGTACACTCTAAAATAATGATAAAAAGTATAGTATAGTAAATACATAAGTCAATAACATGATTGTTTACTATCATTATCAATTATTATGTACTATACATATTTGTATGTGCTATAGTTTTGTGTGACTGGAAATGCAATAGTTATATTTATACAAGCATTACCCTAAATGCATGAGCACTGCATTGTGCTATGACTGAGGATGGCTGTGACATCACCAGGTGATATTCAGCTTCGTTATAATCTTATGAGGCCATCATGTGATAGGTGGTCTGTCTATAAGCAAAATTTTGTTATACAGCACATGGATATTTATGAGTCCAAATTAGATAATCATCATCACGTTGGACTCACAACACCTGGTTATAAAGATTTGAAACCTGGCACTGATTATTAGGCCATTCTCCTTTCACAAACAAATATCAGTTTTTGTGTACCATGAATTCCACACTTTTAGCACTAGTCAAATCCCTCTCTTCTCCACACCCACTACGTTGTCAGAAGCCTTCTATTAGCATAGCCTCTTATTTGGTCTCCAGATTCTATCCCTCTTCCTTGCTAAAGCATTCTATACTTACTTTCAGACTAATCTTTATTAAGACTTTTCTCATTCATAGCAGTGAAGAGCTTCCAATTTCCTAACAAATAAAGACCAATATCTTAAGTGTGGAGCTGAAATCTCTCTTCGATCTAACGTCAACTATTATTAAATAACTTCTGAATTTATTATTTTTGTTCATTCACATTATACTGCCATAGAACTAAATTAATGTAATTCCTTCATATAATTCCATGGTTTAGTAGTCTTTTTTCTCACATTTGAGCTGTTCCTGCTCTTGGAATGTTAACTTCTCCATCTCTGTATGTCTGGATCCTGCATGTGTCTCTAAGAGCCCAAGCCACACAGCATCCCCATTCAACAATTAATTGTTGATCATTTCCTGTGTTCCAGATTCTCTTCTACCTGCTCCAACATAGTACTTTAATTATGTCTACAGATAGAAATAATCTCTTTCTTCTTTAAACTCCCATGCTATATTCTCTGTAATAGATGGTAATAACCTTCTGATATAGTCATGGGTACAGGTGCTACATTGAGACAATGCAATGGGACATCTCTGAGACAGTCTGTCAGTTCATAAACTTTATAAAGCATGAGGTCTTCTAGCACATAGTGTTTATAAATAATTTTTAATTAAAAAAAAATTAAAGACAGAATTGTCTATAAGACATGAGAGTCTAGAGAAAATGTCTGAAGCCATCAGTTGTAAAAATTATGACTTGGGGTGTTTTTTTGGATTATTTTATTTTATTTTATTAGTCAACAACAATGTAGACCCCAATACTATTGCATGCCTTTTTAAAAACATATACATTGAACATGGAGCAAATGTAGTTTACCTAAAGCTGGAGATAATTTGACATGGCTATGTGTGAATACCTGTATCTCAATATACATACAAAATGTAAATCAAGTTAGTTCAGAAAACTTCTATGCAAATTTGTGCTTGAGTAGGTAAGAATAGTTTCTCATTCAGTTTTTATCTATTTAATTTGGTATGTAAAGCATATTTAAATGTATACCTGCATTTCATTTCAATGAAATGGGTAATTAAGCACTGTTAATTGTACCACACTTCAGTTTTATTAAGACCCGGCATCTTTTCAAAATGCAAGTGCTGGTGCGCCACAACTGACACCTGAAATCCAACACTGTGAATGAGGCCAGAAATCTGTAGTTTAGAAAACTCTTAAGGTGATTCTGATGCATGTTAAAACTTGAAAAGCAGGTTCTAGAGAGTGAAATTCAACATATAAATTTAAAGGAGAAAACAATGTGCTATAAATCAAGGATTATCAGAGTTTTAGGAACAGGGAACAAAGTGTTATTTTATACAAAAAAGATTTCTTTATAATGTATACATTCTTTAAGTCTTAGTCTCACAAAGCCAACTGATGTCCTTTTGCTGGGAAAAGAAAGAATCTTCTTGGGGCAGGAACTTTAAAGAGCCAATGTGTTTGTTATTACCCATCTGAACAAGATTGAAAGACTCCACATTTCTCCACAGCACTGTACTGCTCCCCCTGCCCATGTGCTAACAAAACCAAGCCGAGTTAAAAGTGTGACATTCTAAACCACTCTGTAACTTGCGTAAAGAAAACTTAAAAAGGACTTTTGCTCTGAGACTGTCTAGTGCTCCTAGCTCATAGAGCAATCCAGTTATTGTGAAGTCACTGTTTTCCTAGTCTGTCTTCCAAGAGGTAGCCACATGATTACTATTAGAAAAGACACGTAAACTAACACAGAACAGAAAACCAAACACCACATGTTCTCACTCACAGGTGGGAGCTGAACAATGAGAACACATGGACACAGGGAGGCGAATATCACATACCAGAGTCAGGGGGAGGGGTAGCATTAGGAGAAACACCTAATGTAGATGACGGGTTGATGGGTGCATCAAACCATCATGGCACATGTATACCTGTGTAACAAACCTGCACGTTCTGCACGTGCACCCCAGAACTTAAAGTATAGTATAATAAAAAAAAGAAAAGGCAATTAATATATTTTTACTTCTACCAATATTTGAGTTTAGTTTTCCTCTAGATTTTGACTACTAAGTTAGTTCATCAATTTTGTATGTTGCTATATTTCTTTCTTAATCTCAGATAACTGTGAATTCTCCTTATAAATGGTATCGGCTGTGCACAGAGAACAGGAGAAGTCCATAGCTCAGTGCACTGCAACCCGGCAATGCCCAGAAGCTCTGGGTGATAAGTATATATTATAATTCTTGGGAAACTAACAAAAACTCCAGTCATAGTACTGTACACTATGCTTCTTTCTATAATGGGTCAGTAATAGTGGGGTGGGATGAGTTTCACCATATCCCATTCAGCTACAAAATTTTTATTGTCTTCAGATCTTTGGGTATAACGGCAAGAGTGGTATTAAGCTCTATGAAAAGTAACTCCTAATTCTAAGAGAGGTAATAAATATTTTAATCACTTGGATTTCTACAACAAATTATCACAAGTTATCCTTTATTTTGTTATACAGATTCCATATAATTAGTTTTAATGGCACAATAAGTGATTTTATTTTTTGTTTTTTGCAGTTTTTTATAGTAGAGTTTTGGAAAAGTTTTTTTCATCAGTAGCAGTAGAACATCCCATCAGAATTTATCTTCCTCATGGAATTAGAGGCTTATCTTTAAACATTCACTATTGAATTCAAATAAATATGTTTGAATTCAGGCTTTAATTATCAGGTAAGAATGCTTACCGCCTTCATGCTAGGTAGATCAAGGTAAAGATGCTTACTAGTGACCAGCCTCAGCAAATCAAGCCTTTAAAAAGAAGCTTTTTAAATTAACACTTTCATTTCAAAATAAGACCCCAAGAGAAGACAGAAAAAGTACAGGAATCTTAAAATTATTTTAATCCAAAAATTACATATTTATTACAAATATGAACCTTTTAACAAAATCTCTGTAGGATTAAATCAATATAGGAGGTGAAAAATTGCACAGCATTTTCAATGAATTGGTTGATGACTTTGCATTGCTTTCATTTGAATAGATGTATATGCAGTGTTGACAAAATCAATTAATTTATAAGGGATATTAATGTGAGAATTAAAAGTGGCACTCTCAAAACCTTTCCAACTTTCCGGCTTCCATTTGGAAGGGCATAATCAAGTGTACAAATTAAGTATCCATAAAGGAAGTAGAAATAGTGTAAAGAAAACTATGGTTGAAAGAGATACCAGTGTTCTAATTCTGGTTCTGCCACTGAGTCATACTGCCAGCTTCATTGCAACAGTTTTTAAATGTGCACAGATTCTTGACATTCCTCTCAGTAGCAAGTGAACTTTATGTTTTTGTAACTTGAATGTGAACTGGCATTAAGTGACTTCCTTGCAACCATAGAAATGTAGTGGATATGACACTGTATAACATTTGAGGCTAGATCAGGAGAGTTCAAGTTTTACCAACCTGATTCTCTGGTAGTTGGGGAAGACGCCTGACCACCTGAGAACCACCTGAGATTGCTATACTCAGGTGGCTACAGATGGTTCCCCCATATGATAGCTCCAGTTGAGCTGACAGACAGAGCCGACACCATCTGTCAGCCATGTGAGGGCACCATCTTGGTAACCCACCAGCCGAGACCCCAAGAAGGACTGTTCAGTCAAGCCTTCCCAGGGTTATGACCCTCACAATTCAAGAGAAAAATGAAATAATTTTAAACTGCCACATTCTGAGATTCTTTTTAATGAAGGAGTGGTAACAGGATCATAGACAAATCACTTAACTTCTTTATGCCTCAGTTTTTTTATTGTGATGACTGACCTGCCTGTCTCACGAAGTGTTTGGAAAGATGAAGTAAAATAATGCACATAAAACTTCTGAGGAAATTCTAGCCCATTTCTTATGAGAACAAGGGGCATATCTTATTTATCTTTGAACTTATGATAGCCAGACTGATGCCTTCCATTAGAAAGGTAGTCAGCGTATGCTTTAAAAAGTTTTGTTCTATTTGTATTGATTATTCATAATAATTTCAACAAGTAACAAATTTTTAGAAATTTTGAAAAATACCAAATATTAAAAAATTAATCTGTAGTTCCACTACAAAGACACACCTGTTATCATTTCTGCATATTTTATTCCTGTCTTTAAAACAAATAGATTCTTTTTGCTTTGCATATTACTGGGCCCTTACTGGAAAGATTAAGGAGACATGGCAATAGATCAGAGAGAAATCCCCCTTGGCAGTACAGACATACGGTGGTGATTGGCTGCTGTTTGAGAGAGGCATAACTTCCCTAGATTTTCTCACATGTGTTGCTTTCTTACACATGTAGTTACAAGAAAGAGATAGAAGCCTGCACCTTGTGGGAAGATATGAACAGTAACCAACTGTTCTCAAGGAGAAGGCCAGAAGATACCACTGGACCCAAGATACAAAGACAGGATTTTCTGTCACAGTAGAAGAGGCAGAAGAGTTTCCTAACCAAGGCCTCCTATAGTTATAAGGCAGAGTTTTTCTGCCATGGAGGGAAAGTGGAGGGTGAACTAAGAAACGTTTACCTTTCAAACTCAGACCAAAGCTGAGGATGGACAAGAAAAAACAGTATCTTTTGCCCCCATCCCCACTTCCACCCTTTCCCTACCACAAGATTAGGCTGGAGTAAGAAGAAAAAAAAAAATCTATTGCTGATAGAGGAACAATGGGAAAGAGAGAGACATACCCCCACACTTCTGACACAAGTGTGCAGGAACTGCTGAAACCTGAGGATGAGGCAAGACACTGGGAAAACCTGTTTCCCAGGCTCCACAGGAAATGCCAAGGAACAGCAGCCCACAGCTGGAGGAGCTTGACATTTCTGATGTGTTGATGAGCAAAGCAAACAACAACAACAACAACAACAACAAAATATAAATTGACTCAACTCACTTCTAACCACTTCACTGAAGTGTATCTATTTCTGGCCATGAGTACTATTTACCTCAAGCTCTACAAATCATTTCCACATGTTCCACTGCTTACTTCCACATAGAATGGGCAAAGAATTTGAATAGATACTGCCAAGGAAGAGGTATGGATGGTTACTAAGCACATGGAGAGTCTCAACATTAGGAATATCAAAGCCATCTCTGATACTAAATACTAATATACACAGTGAGTACAGTGACTAAAATTCAAACAAACAAGTGCTGGTGAGGTTTCAGAGCAATGGAGACTCATGTATTGCTGGTAGGAATGCAAAACATATAGTCACCTTGGAAAATGATTTGGCGCTCCATATAAACTTAAAAAAAATATGCTTACCATTGTAACCCAGCAATTTTTACCTAAAAGAAATGGAAACATACATTTACACTAAAATCCAAAAGTGAATAATTTTGTAAACTTTATTTAGTTTAGCCCTGCACTGGAAACAACTCAAATGTTCATCAACTATTGAGTGGGTAATAGAGTGCTACTCACCAATAAAAATAATGAACTACTGCTTCATATGATTTGGCTCTGTGTCTCTACCCAAATCTCATCTTGTAGCTCCCACAATTCCCACATGTCATGGGAGAAACCCAGTGGGAGGTGATCGAATTATGGAGGCGGATCTTTCCTGTGCTGCTGTTGTGATAGTGAATAAGTCTCATGAGATCTGATGGTTTTAAAAATGGGAGTTTCCCTCCACAAACTCTCTCCTTGCCTGCTGCCAGCCATGTAAGATGTGACTAGGTCTTCTTGCCTTCTGCAATGATTGTGAGGCTTCACCAGCTATGTGGAACTGTAAGTCCATTAAACTCTTTCTTTTGTAAATTGCTCAGCCTTGGGTATGTCTTTATCAGTAGTGTAAAAACAGACTAATACAATAAATTGGTACCAGTAGAGTGGGGCACTGCTGAAAAGATACCTGAAAATGTGAACACAACTTTGGAACTGGGTAACAGGCAGAGGTTGGAACAGAGTGGAGGGCTCAGAAGAAGACAGAAAATGTGGGAAAGTTTTGAACTTTCCAGAGACTTGTTAAAAGGCTTTGCCCAAAATGCTGATAGTGATATGGACAATAAAGTACAGGCTGAAGTAGTCTCAAATGGAGATGAGGAACTTGTTGGGAAGTGGAGTAAAGGTGATTCTTGCTAGGTTTTAGCAAAGAAACTGGTGGCAATTTGCCCCTGTTCTAGAGATTTGTGGAGTTTTGAACTTGAGAGAGATGATTTAGTGTATCTAGTTGAAGAAATTTCTAAGGAGCAAAGCATTCAAGAGGTGACTTGGGTGCTGTTAAAGACATTTAGTTTTATAAGGGAAGCAGAGCCTAGAGTTCAGAAAGTTTGCAGCCTGGCAATGTGATAGAAAAGAAAATTCCATTTTCTGAGGAGTAATCCAGCCAGCTACAGAAATTTGCATAAGCAACAAGGAGCCAAATGTTAACCCCCAAGGACAATGAGAAAAATGTCATTTCAGAGGTCTTCAGGGAAGCCCCTCCTATCACAGGCCTGGAGGTCTAGGAGAAAAAAGTGGTTTTGGGGGCTGGGCCCAGGGTCTCTGTGCTATGTGCAGCCTAGGGACTTGTTGCCCTGCATCCCAGCCTCTCCAGCCATGACTGAAAGGGGCCAATGTAGAGCTCAGGCTGTGGCTTCAGAGGATGCAAGTCACAAGCCTTGGAAGTTTCCACATGGTGTTGTTCCTACCAGTTTGTGGAAGTCAAGAATTGGGGTTTAGGAACCTCTACCTAGATTTCAGAAGATGTATGGAAATGCCTGATGCCCAGGCAGAATTTTGCTGTAGGGGCAAGGCCCCCTGGGGAACCTCTGCTAGGAGAGTGTGGAAGGAAAATGTGGATTGGAACACCCACAGAGTCCCTATTGGGGCATTACTGCCTAGTGGAGCTGTGAGAAGAAGGCCATTGTCTTCCAGACCCCAGACTTGTAGATCCACTGACAGCTTGCACTGTGCACATAGAAAAACCACAGACACTTAATGCCAGCCAGTGAAAGCCAGGAGGGAGGTTACACCCTGCAAATCCACAGGGGTGGAGCTGCTCAACACTATGGGAACTCACCTCTTGCATCAGCATGATCTGGATATGAGATGTGAGGTCAAAGGAGATCATTTTGGAGCTTTAAGATTTGACTGCCCTGCTGGATTTTGGACTGCAAGGGGCCCGTAGACCTTTTGTTTTTACCAATGCCTCCCATTTGGAATAGCTGTATTTATCCAATGCCTGTACCCCCAATGTATTTAGGAAGTAAGTAACTTGCTTTTTTTCTTTTTGAGATGGAATCTTACTCTGTCACCTAGGCTGTGGTGCAGTGGCACGATCTCAGCTCACTGCAGTGCCTGCCTCCCAGGTTCAAGAGATTCTCCTACCTCAGTCTCCCAAATAGTTGAGATTACAGGTGCCCACTCCCATGTCTGGCTTATTTTTGTGTTTTTAGTAGAGACGGGGTTTCACCATGTTGGCCAGGCTGGTCTTGAACCCCTAACCTCAGGTGCTCTGCCTCCCTTGGCCGCCCAAAGTGCTGGAATACAGGTGTGAGCCACCACACCTGGCCACAAGTAACTAACTTGCTTTTGATTTTACAGGCTCATAGGTGGAAAGGACTTGCCTTGTCTCAGATAAGACTTTAGACTGTGGACTTTTAAGTTAATGCTGAAGTGAGTTAAGACTTTGGGGGACTGTTGGGAAGACTTGATTGGTTTTGAAATGTGAGAACGTGAAATTTGGGATGGGCCAGGGTAGAATGATATGGTTTGGCTCTGTGTCCCCACTCAAATCTCATTTTGAATGCTAACTCCCATTATTCTCACAGGTCATGGGAAGAACCCAGTGGGAGGTAATTTAATCATGGGGGCAGGTCTTTTTTTATACTGTTCTTCTCATGATAGTAAATGGATTTAAGGAGATTTGATGGTTTTAAAAACAGGAGTTTCACTGCACGAGGTTTCTCTTTGCCAGCCACCATCCCTGTAAGACATGACTTGCTCTTCCTTGCTTTCCACTATGATTGTGAGACCTCCTCAGCAATGTGGAACTATAAGTCTATTAAACCTCTTTCTTTTGTAAATGATCCAGTCTGAGGTATGTCTTTATCATCAGTGTGAGAATGGACTAATACGCTGCTGTGCCAAATGATATGAATAAGTCTCAAAATCATAAGGCTAGGTAAAAGAAAGCAGACACAAAATGCTCACACTGTATGATTTAATTTGTATGACATTGTAGAAAAACCATGAAACAGAATTTGAATGGCATGTTGCCCACATTGGAGTTGGCTGGCCTTTTAAACACAGTTAACTCTCCCATTTCATATAAGGGAGACTTCAAGAAAAACAATTTTGTGATACTGTCTTTTCCCAATATTCACCCAGGCATCTCTCTTGCCAGCATTCTAACTGTTATTTTTCTCTTTACATGGTCCTCTGGTTTCTAAACTTGATACTGGGTTTGTGACCTTGGTGATCTCTTCTTTTGGCCTCCATCTTTGATTTGGGAACCACCTTTTGCAGAGGACTCCCTTTGTCTCTTGATTCTTGTGTACTTTTGATTCCCTTGCCTTACAAAGCTGGAGTACAGATGTTTCTTTTTTCCCTTTGCCAGAACTTCAGAGTCATGGGAGTGCTTTACTGGATCCTTTCTCACCGCACAAAGTACCCTGGAGCAGAGGTTCTCCAAGTATATTCTATGACTACCTGGCATTTGACCAGACCTATGAGGCCCAAACTATTTTTACAATAGTAACATGCTATTTGCCTCTTTCCTTCACTGTGTTAATATTTGCACAGAGCAATAGTGGACAATACTGCTGGCACCTCTAAGAATCAAGACAATGTTCTTGATTACTACTAAACTGTACTAACTCTCAAATTCTTCATCGTCACATACTAGCAAAACGAAAAAAGGCCAATTTCATTTTCAAAAAATTGTTCTTACTAAATGTTGACCTTGAATGCATGCTATTTTAATGTTCCAAATGATGTGATGAAATGGGAAGCATATAAAGCACTTTGTGCATAATGAGGTTTGATGTTGTTTTGAGGAAAGAGATCAGTGTGATTGAATTAGTTGTGAGCTGAGCTATCACTGACTTTTCTTTCTTTTTTAAAATTCTACTTGTAAAATCTACTGACAGGCAAACTGGTTATCATATTTGGATATTTGGAAGACATTTTCTCAAAATCGAATGATTAAACCAGTCAATTTATAGCAAATAGCTGACAATGTTCATTGCCAGCATCAAATAACTGATGTTTTATAGCATTATGGACAGTAACTGACAATATTTATTATCAGTGATAAAATTTGACCTCTTTAGCAATATCTAGAAATTCTGGAAAATTTCTGCGTACCATTGTGAACTAGACTATCTCCTAAATCATAAACATTTTTGTGATCAGAGTGGTTGTAATATTCACAATTGTGATACTTTTGCTATTTTATATGAACATGTGTCAGCATATGGAAGATGTGCGTGACTCAGTGTATCAATATTTTCCAACTGATCTATATGTGTTGTTACAAAATAATGTACGGGTAAAACATCCATTCAAAGTACAAGTTAGACCAAAGGGATTTTAATGTAACAGAGTACCAAAAAAAAAAAAATAAATAAAATCATTAATGTGATTTCAGAGTCATACTGCAAAAAAACTTAAGAAATACCTCAGACAGGTAGCTCATGTCTGTAATCCCAGCACTTTGGGAGGCAGAGGCAGGTGGATCACTTGAGGTCAGGAGTTCAAGACCAATCTGGCCAACATGGTGAAACCCCATCTCTACTAAAAATACAAAAGTTAGCCAGGCGTGGTGGCGCATGCCTATAATCCAGCTACTTGGGAGGCTGAGGTAGGAGAATCGCTTGAACTGGAGAGGCGGAGTTTGCACTGAGCAGGAATTGCACCACCGCACTCCAGCTTGGGTGACAGAGCGAGACCTTATCTCAAAATAAATAAATAAATAAAAATTAAAAAAGAAATACCTCTTAATACTTTTTGTTAAGTTTCAGTGTAGTACCAAATATGAATATCCATAGTTAACTGAAAAACTATTAACGTACTTCTCCCTTTCTCAACTACAGATTTAATGCAGAACTCATATGAGAACCCAGCTGTCTTTAACTAAGCAAGACATTAAATAGATTTGAAGAGAAATGTAAAACAATGTCACTTTTTATTATTATGTTGTTTTAGAAATATGCTTTTTCTTAAAAGTATATTATCTATGTTAGCGTAAGAAGTATTTGTTACTATTTTAAGTGAATTAAATAAATATTTGTTATCATTTCTCAATTTTCATTTTTAATATAATAAGATGGATAGGTATAATCCAAATTAAAATAAGGACTTGGAGTCTTCAATAATTTTTAGGAGTATAGAAGTTTTCTGAGACCGCATTTAATAACTGCTGCCTTAGAGCTTTGTATACTAATAGTCTTCACACATGATTTAGTTGGTCTAGTGCATTTCTTGAGACTAAGCTGTAAGTTTCCTAGAATTATGAAATCACAACTCAGAATTCACCATTTTGCTGATGGAAGTACTGATCAAGTGTCAGGAGCACAGGCTTCTGCAATGCCTGAGCCTAATGCCTCACATGTGTTTATTCCTTCTCTCTCTTGAGAGTTTCTACCAAATTGCACAGCTTCCTAATGGGGCCTAACTTACACAGCTTGTCTTAAGGCCCTGGTTCAGAATGGAGCCTAATTATAGTACAATTCCGTCTCTTTTTGCTAGTTGACACTGACCAGTAGGAGTTTCTTCTATTCAATTGAGGAGCTCATTGTTCAGTGTTTATCTTGTGGATCATGTTTATGAGCATTCCTTAACATAACATAGCCTAAATCATGATTTTCTCATAATGGTAAATAAACTACCAGTGGGGCACAATTTATAGCTGAGTACCCCATTACTTGAAATAAAATTGTATCCAGTTGCAAAAAGATGGAGCATACAATGGGATAAATGGTTCAAAGTGAAAAGACCCCCCAGGAAAAAGATCACCTAGAATTTCACATAAAACTAGAAGAAAGTACTTGGGAGGCTGAGACAGGAGAATCGCTTGAACTAGGGAGGCAGAAGTTACAGTGAGCCAAGATCGCACCACTGCACTCCAGCCTGGGAGACAGAGCAAGCCTCTGTCTCAAAAACAACAACAAAACAAGAACAAACAAAAACTAGAAGATTTTCGGACTCATTCAAATCATCTTTCAGAGGTTGGACTGGGGGAGGAATCATGGGGCATACTATAGGATAAATGATTCAAAGTGAAAAGACACCCAGGAAAAAGACCGCCTAGAATTTCATATAAAACTAGAAGATCTTTGGATTTATTTAAATCATCTTTCAAAGGTTGGATTGAGAGAGGAACTCACTCATACACTTGTTTGCCTAAAGCTTCTTCTCTTAAACCAACTTTTCTAAAAAGTAGTATGGGGCAAAGGCTTATGTACGGATACTTTATAGAAAGGAAAAATCCCAGAAAATCAGGAGTGAAGGACAAGGGAGCTGAGGCAGGGAAGGTGGAAGAACGAATACAGCGGAGTGCTTTAACCATCTGGCCACTGCTTGTTACTAGCACAATGGATTGCTTGATCTCATGAGACCATCTTTAGAGAGACCATATGGACACCTGCATTTCAGGATAGTCTCTCTGTGGAGGAGAAAGAAGAATTACCTGCTGGCTTCTTGATTTCACTAGGGTCCACAGTTCATCCTGGAGAATATTAGACCCCACTGAGCAGGTCCCACGTCTCACACCTCAGCTGCAGCAGGGAAGTCTCAGATCAACAAAGTGTGCAGGGTAGGAGTGATAGTAGAGATTTCCTCAGATGGTGCACATGAACATCTGGTTTCTATAGGGACTAAGCAGAAGAAAATAACCAAGGGCCTTGGTGATAGTTGCAGCTGAGATGCTCTCGCATGTTGCATAGGACGTGTTGGACACATTGGCATCCGCGGGGCTGTCAAAATTCCATAAAAGACAGTTATATCTACATTGTATTTGATGAGGCATGTCAAAGAGATGTAAATGCCTGAAGGCTATGAATATAAAAAATAGATACACTGTTGATGCTCCACTTAATTTATGTGTAATGATGACTTGCTTAACACAGAAACTCATATTTTTGCAACTACATACAATATTATTTCAAGTAATGGGCTGTTTGTACTCTACCTTCATCTTCCATTTATGCGTGAGTTCCAGACTTCACTGAAAAATCGTGCATGTCAAAGAAAGGGGCTATGCCTCTATGGGAAAGAATCCTAGCTTGCAGATGTCAAGGCATTTCAGGTACAAAACCCATCCAGGTTAGCTTCTGTTTAATCAAGAAACTCTAGAGATGAGTTGGTTTCTTAAAATCTCCTATTTTGTTTTGCTTTTTCTTCTTATTGAGTTTATTTTATTACAATACGGGCGTTGTGTTAAACTTCAGTCATTCCTAAATAAGATTTACATTTTTACTTCTTTTCATCCACACAAAAATGATTTTACCAATGAAATTCATATATGGAATGAATCACTGAGTATGCAGCTTCCAACTGTGTTGGCCTGGTGTCCCCTTGAAGCATATCACAAACCGATAACTAATCTGCTCTCCCCATCTGGTCTGTGCCTCACTCCCAGCACCTCCTGCTTTCCAAGTTATTCACACTGAATGTATATCCTTCCAGGGAAAACTAAAAAAATCAACAAATGTGATCCAATATGGTAAGATACCTGTGAAAAAATGAAATAATAGGATAAAACATGTGAACCCTCTCTCACTTTGGTCCTATAAAGCATGGAAATTGGATACTCTATTTTGAGCTCACATTACAGGAACAATTATCTCACATTTCAGAGAGTCAATAATCCTTGCCTGCCTACTTGATTCTGGTCTATCCACACCTGAAACATTCTATTTAATTTAAGATAATTACGTTAAATAAATGATACAGCCAAATGGCAAGATAAAAGTAAAAAAGAAAAATACCCAGTGAGCAGAACAGCAGAATCAGCTTTTGAGAGAAGGTGGAAGACTTAGGATAGAGATGTAATGAGATCAAACACATGATTTTTCTCACATTTTCTGCCTAACACTAAACATGTTATTTAATTATTTTGTCTTTCTCAATTTTTTTTTTTTTTTTGAGATGGAGTCTTGCTCTGTTGCCAGGCTGGAGTGCAATGGCACGATCTTGGCTCACTGCAACCTCCGTCTCCCAGGTTCAAGTAATTCCCTGCCTCAGCCTCCAGAGTAGGTGGGATTACAGGTGTCCACCACCACGCCCAGCTAATTTTTGTATTTTTAGTAGAGTCGGGTTTCACCATCTTGACCAGGCTGGTCTTGAACTCTTGACCTCGTGATCCACCCTCTTCAGCCTCCCAAAGTGCTGGGATTACAGGTGTGAGCCACTGTGCCCAGCCCTTTTTCAAAAATTTTAAGAATGCATTTGAGACCTAGGACAACAATTTTCTACTACCCTAGCAATCTCTGTTACTCCCAGTATCTTATTTTTTTCTCTTTCTACATCATCTTAATTAGAAAAAACTGTCAAAATAATTTTATCTCCACCATCCATACCTGTACTGCTTTGTAGCTTTTATTCTGAGACCAGGAGCTAGAACTTTTTCTTTTCCAACAGTTTTCCCTCCAACTAGTCCTCTGCATTCCACCAGATAGTAATTGGTCCATGAAAAAAATAAACATCATGGAGGCTTGTGGCAAGTGAAAGAATTTAGTACATATAGACAAAGAAATAATAGCTCAATATAAAAGTTATGTTTGGCATTTCAGATTCCCAATACTCTTTTATACTGCATGTATTCAATGGCCTTGTTGATAATAATCATAATGATAAATGATGGTTTTAAGTAATACATAATTTTTATCTTTTATCATAAGAGATGTAAATGCCTGCAGGCTATGGATATATAAAATAGACACGCTGTTGATGTTGCTACTTAAATTATGTGTAATGATGACTTGTCGAGCACAGCAAGTCATCTTCTTTATCATCTCATTTTGATGTAAACTGATGTTCTCAATGATGTTGCTCAAAGGCTAAAAATAAGAACCTTTAATTAATTAGTCAAGCCAGCCTGATCCAAGGCTAGGGGCGTAGGGCAGGTTTGCATGCTAGAGTAAATTAGGTTTGGAGGAGGGCCCAGAAATCAGTGGAAAGGTGGAGTCTAGGTCTGGCACTAGCGAATCAGTCCCGTGTGGGGGTGTATAAAAGGGAGGCTCATAGTAGAATAGGACATTTAGGTAAGACTCAGATATAAAAGAGATTTGTAATATTCAGGTAATGCTATAATGTAAATAAGACACTGGGCAGAATGTACTGGAAATCCAGAAAAAGTCAAAGCAATTCTTAATAATAATTCTGTTTTGTTGTTACCCTCTCCCTGCCCATTGAAAACATTTTATGATGAAGTTATCATTCCACTGTAGGGCACTGTGTCTGAAATATTATATGTATATAATAATTTTTATATAAATGAATACATTGAAATAATGAGAAAATGTGCATTATGAAAAGACTAGGAATTCAGTGGTCAGCTGAATAATGGCTCTCAAGGATATCCCTGTCTAAATACCTGGAACCTGTGAATGTTAACTTACATGACAAAAAAGAATTTGCAGATATGATAAAGTTAAGGCTCTTGAGATGAGAAGATTACTTTAGATCACCCAGGTGACCCCAGGTAGGTCCTGAATGGAAACACAAGTGTTCTTATAACCAGGAGGCTGAGGGAGATATGTGACTAGGAAAGCAAGAGGTTGAAGTCCTTTGCAGAAGGAGTGCAGGTGGTACCAAGAATCCAGAAAAGGCAATTCTTCCCTGAATCCTGTAGAAGAAATCAGCCCTGATGAGATATTGACTTTAATCTACTAAAACTGATTTGGGGTTTCTGGCTTCCAGAACCGTGAGAGAAAAATTTGTATTGTTTTAAGCCAATACATTTGTAGTAAATTGTTACAGCAGCAACGGGCAACTAATATAACTAGTAAAATAAGATATTCATAATTATAGACCTTATGTGGCCTTTCTCAGTACAGTCTGTGGTACCTTCTGTTAAGGTTTTTTACTTGTATTGTTTTTTATTGGTGCATTACTATTTAAATTTTTTCAAATATTTTCAACCCACACTTGATTGAATCTGTAGATACGAAAGGATATAGAAAGTGTCAACTGAATGTGTGTATATACATATTATATATATATACACACACATGCACACAATATATATATATAATATAAAATATATATATTATACATTTATATATACTTATCCAACATAGCACATTTATACTATGCAATATAATATATGCTATATAATGTTAATGCAACATAATCTATAATAATATTTTTATTCTGCCTAGTAGAGACAATGCAACAGTTCTTTAGAGAGAGGAAGAGGTAAATGAAAATATGGCATATAAAATATGGAATTTGATGTTATTTGGGGTAGGCTGAATAATGACCTCCCAAAGATGTCTATGCCCTACTCTCTGTGAATATATTGGGTTACATGACATGGAAAAATAAAGTTTTCAGATGGAATTCAATTTGCTAATCATCTGACCCTAAAATTATGACACTATCCTGAATTATCTAGGTGGACCCAGGATAATCACAAGCATCCTTAACTGGAGAGCATAGGGACAGAAGTGTCAGAGTGATGCAATGTGAGAAAAGCTCAACCAACCATTGTTGCTAACTTTGAGGCTGTAAAGGGGCCATAAGTCAAGGAGTGTGGGCAGCCTTTGGAAGCTAGAAAAGACAAGTAAACAATTTCTTCCCTAGAGCTTTCAGAAAAAAAATTATAATGCTGGCAACATCTTGATTTTAGCCCATTGAGACCCGTTTTGGGTTTCTGACCTCTAAAACTGTAAGGGAATACATTTGTGTTGTTTTAAATCACTAAATTTCTGGTGATTTGTTATAGTAGCAATAGGAAAAGAGTACAGAGTTACTAGATCAATAGAGTAACATGAGTAGATGTTAAAAATAGCACTGAGTAGGAAAAAACAGAAAGAAAAGGAATAATGTGTGTGTGTGTATATAAAATATAGTGTAATTTATATAAATTAAAAATACACATAAACAATGCAATATTATAAAGTGGGATGCACATCAAACCAATGGTTGTACCTTGAAGACAGGTGGGGAATGGAAGTGGGAGGAGTTTACAAAAAGAGTAAGAACTAAAATAAAATATGGTATCAGAATAGCAATCTTTTCATCATAAAAAGTGCAATAAAGTTAAAGCACTCTTTACAACATAAAAAATGCAATAAAGCTAACATGAGTAAAGACTTTAGCCTTTTTGCATGTCCATAGCTATATTTTGAATGTCTAAGAAAGCTCAATTAAAAATTGTATCTACAGAAACATTTGTGTTCATTTATCTCTACAGCGATTGATTAGCTAATTAATTAACATAATGTCTCACATTGTTCTCCAAAGTATTTACCCATAAAATTCAAGAAGAAATGAATTGTATAAAGTAAGAAAGGGAAATTATGGCAAAGGGATAATAAAGTGCAAATTTAGCCAATATTACTTATGGAAGACCCAAGTGGAATTCTGCATTCGATATTGTCCACCTGGCTGGTTTCCAAAGACTTCTGGGTTTTCTGAACCTTAGTCTGTATGATTACACCAAGCCACCAAGCACCTTCTGGGAAAAAATACTTAGAGTGAAATCTGGGATTCTAAATTAGACTTTAAAAAAATAAACCTGGGGTTTTCTGAACAACCTATTTTCTGATTTTCTGAAATTCCAGGACAATCAAGGAATGAAGAAACTGTTTTGTTGATAATTTTGAAAATCTCTTCAGCCCCTTAGTGTCATTAAGGTTAGAAGTAATCTCTTTTGATAGATATAAGAAAGCATTAAACTTGAGCTTGTTCCAAAGATGCAAATTACACTGGGGACCTTTGCTACTCTCTTGATCCACAGCACGGTATGGTATCTACACTGCATTTTGCTAATATTTTTGATGTTTTCTGACATATGCACAACTGTGGAGGCTGATATTCTTGGAGAGTCTTCAAACACAAACCCTTTAATCTGGAGACTCTTTTAAATTAGTCTTAATAGCATCCCCATTAACTGTTCTGTCATTTTCTCCTCCCTGCCAGCTCTTCATCTTGTATGGGCCACTTCAACCAGTGCCAGAAGCTTACAGGATTTCAGTGTCTTTTTAAACAAAAAGACAACTTTTTATATTAAGGCCAGGCACAGTTACTCATACCTGTAATCCCAGCATTTTGAAAGGCTGAGATGGGCAGTTCACTTGAGGTCAGAAGTTTGAGACCAGCCTAGCCAAAATGGTGAAACCCTGTCTCTACTAAAAACACAAAAATAAATTAGCTGGGTGTGGTGGTGCATGCCTGTGGTCACAGCCACTCTGAAAGCTGAGGTGAGAGGATTGCTTGAACCTGGGAGATGGAGGTTGCAGTGAGCAGAGATCTATATTCCAGCCTGGATGACAGCATGAGACTCTGTCTTAAATAATAATGATAATGATAGTAATAATAATAGTGATAGGCTGGGCGTGGTGGCTCACACCTGTAATCCCAGCACTTTGGGAGGCTGAGGTGGGCAGATCACCTGAAGTCAGTAGTTCAAGACCAGCCTGGGCAACATGGTGAAACTCTGTCTCTACTGAAAATACAAAAAAATTAGCTGGGTGTGGTGGCAGATGCCTGTAATCCCAGCTACTCGGGAGGCAGAGGAAGGGGAATCACTTGAATCCAGGAAGCGGAGGTTGCAGTGAGCTGATATAACACCACAGCACTCCAGCCTGGGTGACAGAGTGAGACTCCGTCTCCAAAAAAAAAAATTTTTTTTTAAGTGATAGTAGTAATTTCTCATATTTAAGTAGTAAAATGTAGTGTTACGTTCTATGCATACATTGTGGAAAGACTCAATCAAGGTAATCAATGTACCCTTCACTTTACCAACTTAACATTTTTTTGAGGAGGAAATATTAAAAATCTGTTCTTAAGGAATTTTGAAATATGCAATATATTATTGTTAACGTTGGTCACAAAGTCTTATTAGTTGCTTGTTCTTGCCTTGGGAGATGAAATAAAAAGATGAATATATTGAGAAATGAGGAAAACAGAGAATAGAATGTTTATAAAGTTTCAAATAAATATTTTACATGGGAATCATGAGGAATTTCACCTTTTTATCTACCTTGCCTTGAAGTCATTATTATTTAAAAATAATTTAAAATATCACTAAAGAAAAAATCAAAATGATAGAAGAGAAAAATATTAAAGGAGAAAAATCCTCCAAAAAATATTCGAAGAACAATGGCAGAAGAACAAATATGGAGTATAACATTGGAATGAGAAATAAGGCCACAATATACAGTAAGAATTAAAAATAGATAAAATGTTAGCAAAATTAAATAAGCTAAAGACATACTAAAAGACAAAAAGATGAATAATTAAAGTTAAGAAAAAACAAGTATGAGGAAGGTGCACCCTGATTATTGAGTTGTAAATCACACAAATTGAGGATGATGGCTACAGCCATGGGTACAAAGGTTGAGGTGGGCAGAGTGAAAGTAAGAGGCCTGAGAAGATTTATGAGGGATATGGGAGAAAGTAGGGTAAGAGGCAGAGGTCAAAGGGTGAGTAGTAGGGACACTGGGTGAATACAGCCTTTCCCACTTTAAAGAAGGTCAGGACACACTCAGAGCATGCCGTCACCTCTTTGTTCTGCCTTGTTGTCTGGATTATTAGCGGAAGAGGCTGCTTCCTAAAAGGTTGGCAGTGGAGGGGGCAAAGTTCATTCACAGAAAAAGTAGAACAGAAATCCACGGGATCAAAATGTGGAAAGTATGAAAGAACATGAGAAGCTTTTGGCCAGCTCTGGGGAAAACAGAAAATATATGGTCAGTTTAGAGATGAGATAATATTTATTTACTCTGATCTGGGCAAGAATAGGTTAGAAATGATCATCTAATTGATGCCTTACTTGACGGTCAATTTTATGCACCTATTTCCTGCCATTTGCCTTGAAATAGGTTATAAATACCCAAAGTGAATATTTACTAAGAAAATACGCACTTTTTCTTTTATTAACCTAATTTCCAAAATTCAAATTCAGGTGTAAGTAGATTTGTTACTACATTGCTGGAATTATATACCCCATGTTTTATTTATCAGTTGACTTATTTACACAATATAGTGCTTTATATTGTTAGAATGATAAGCAGGATTATATAACAGTTCTGTCACAAAGGGCTGGTAATGAATAGATGAATTATAGAGGCCATCTCTTCTATTCTACTTCATTTAATTCTACCCTCTCTGATTTCTTCCATTTTCCAATAACCTTTTTTTGGAGATCCCTTTGCATGAGATTTAAATGGGACTGAAGCTACCCTGTAGCCCCAGTTATAAGAATAAAATAATGTGACTTCAAGACTAATTATGCACTATGCCACTCCTAGGAATATAAGTAGTTTTAAGAGATTCTGTTCTTGAGGGATGTGTAATTCTGTTTAATAGCTAAGTTATTTCCACAGAAAGATAAATGAAAATTAGCTTTGATGCACAGACTGAGTGATGGACAAATGAGGAAGATAATTAATCCTGTAGGAATTTGAAATCAAAGGAGTTATAACCAAAAAGAGTAAAGTATTCTAGGAGGTCACAATGAAGGAGCTGAGATTTTAATTAGGGTTAGATCTTCTTTTGTTCTGTCTTGAAGATTGGAAATGATAGAAGTGGTAAAGAGTATGAAACACATTTTTGAGTTAGGGTTTGGGGAGGGGTGGTGGAGGAAGAGATCAGCATGAGCAAAGCAATCAAAATGAAACTAAATATTTTGATAAGGAAAACAGAAATGTGAAGCGAGGAAAGAGATGGACGAAGGAAGAAGAGAAAAAATACTAAGCTCATATTTATGTCCAGCATCATAGCTTTTACAGGCATACCTTGGAGATATTGTGAGTTCAGTCTGTTAAGTGATAATAACATTGATATGGCTTAGATCTTGGATTTATTTTGGGTGTCCTCACCCAAATATCATGTTCAATTTTAATTTCCAGTGTTGTAGGTGGGAAGTGATTGGATCACAGGGGCTTTTAAAAGAAAACTTTAGACAAATTTAACAGAGTTTAATTGAGCAAAGGGGGAATAAAAACAATTTGCAAATTAGGCAGACTCCTGAATCACAGCAGATTCAGATAGTCTCTAGGGGTGTCTCATGGTCACAGTAAATTTATAGACAAAAAAAGGAAAGTGATATACAGAAAACAGATGTGAGGTACAGGAACAGCTGTATCTGTTACAGCTTGACATTTGCCTAATTTGAACACAGTTTGAACAGTCAGCAGTATATGAGTGGTTCAAGTATGGTTGCTGTATTTGACTAAGACTCAGCAATTGTTAAAGAAACATACTTCTAAATTAGGTGTTCAGTCTTGTCTACCTACGAGTTAGGTTATGATTTGTTCTCAAGGACTCAAATATGGACGTACAGAGGCTTTGTCAGGCCATATATTTAGTTTGATTTAAAAGG
The DNA here is from genome assembly GCA_004027715.1 of Plecturocebus donacophilus. NCBI lineage: Eukaryota > Metazoa > Chordata > Mammalia > Primates > Pitheciidae > Plecturocebus > Plecturocebus donacophilus. The sequence continues at coordinate 30,204 of PVKP010005637.1, read as the reverse complement.
ATGAAGTTCTCATGAATGGCTTAGTACCATCCCCCCACCCAGTACTGTATAGTAAGTGAATTCTCACAAGATCTGGTTGTTTAAAAGTGTGTTGCACCTTTCCCCTTTCTCTCTTCCTCCTGCTCTGGCTGTGTAAAATGTGCCTGCCTCCCCTTCACCTTCTCCCATTATTATAAGTTGCCTGAGGCCTCCCCAGAAACAGAAGCTACTATGCTTCCTGTACAGACTGCAGAACCATAAGTTAACTAAGCCTCTTTTTTTTTAATAAATAACTCAGTCTCAGGTATTTCTTTATAGTAGTACAAGAACTGACTAATACAAAAAATTGATACTGAGGAGTGGGGCATTGCTATAAAGATATTTGAAAATGTAGGAGCAGCTTTGGAACTGGGTAACAGACAAAGATTGGTATAGTGTGGAGGGCTCAGAGGAACATGGGAAAATGGGAAAAAACTTTGGAACTTTGTAGAGACTTGTTAATGCTCTACAAATGAAGTCCAGATTGAGGAGATCTTAGATGGAAATGAAGACCTACTTGAAAACTGAAGCAAAGGTCACTTTTGTTACACATTAGCAAAGAGGTTGGTTGCATTGTGCCCCTTCCCTGGGGACCTGTGGAACTGTGAAGTTGAGAATGATTATTGAAGTTATCTGGTGGAAGAAATTTCCAAACAGCAAAGTGTTCAAGGTTTAGCCTGGCTGCTTCTAACAGCCTATTCCCATATGTGTGAGGAAAGAGATGATCTGAAACTGGAACTTATATTTAAAAGGAAAGCAGAGCACAAAAGTTTGGAAACTTTGCAGTCTGGCCATATGGTAGAAAAAGGAAAGCCCATTTTCAGGGGAGGAATTCAAATAAGTTGCAGAAATTTGCATAACTAAAAGGAAGGCAAGTTCAGAAATCCAAGACATTGGAGAGAAAGCCTTGAAAGCATTTCAGAAAACTTTGTGGCTGCCCTTCCCATCACAGACTTAGGGGCCTGGGAGGATAGAATGGTTTCATTGGCCAGGCCCAGGACCCAACTGCCCTGCACAGCTTTGGGTCACTGTTCCCTGAATCCCACCAGCTCCAACTCCAGCCATGGCTAAAAGGGACCCAAGTACAGCTTGCCTGTATAAGCATGAGCCATGGCACCTAGCCTATCCTCATCCCCATTTTAACTATACAGCATCTCCTGCTTGGCACTAAGTAACTGGCAACTTCGTTTTGTGCATGTATCTTCTGACTGATTCTCTTTTCTCACCTTTCTCATAAGGTCTGTGAGGACAGAAACTACATCTCTTTCAGCTCTCCACTATACTTATAGAACCCAGGGGAGGTCATATAGTGAGAACCAGAAGACAGTATTAATGAATGAATATAATGAATTAAATAATTGAACAGAAAAAAAAAGAGAGGCAGCAGATAGAACAGATTGAACTCTTTTGTAATCCTTCAGATGTGAGCTGGTTGCAGATAAGACACAGGTGTGGGACACAGAAGGTATTTTATAGCACCTTCTGTAATGTGTTGTAGAAGTTGAAGTGGAAAATAAAGTTTTAATGATATATTGATGAAAATGTCTTGATTCCATATAATTTATAGCAACTTTAAGGTCAGTGAGCTTTTCGAATATTTTTAAGAATAGCTTAAACTAAAAAACTTTAGATAAAGAAGAATGCAATATTATAAAAATGTGAAATAATTGTTTTCATATACTTATATATGACATCATTTGTAAGAGAGAAGAAAATTGATGCATATTAACCTCAAAAATCAGGAAAAGGATATTTATTTAGGCCTTGATTATCAGAATGAAATCCATTCTGACTGACACTTAGTGGCTATATAGAACTTATCTATCTGGCTGAGGTGCAAGAAAAAAGGCTCTCATCTCAGGCAATTTAATCAGGTCTTAGAATGTTTATCAGATATAATATTTCAAGGATCTCTGAAATGACAAAAAAATCAGCACTGACAAGCAATCCCCTAGAAGTCTGTGGTGTGAACTGATAATAAATGCAAAGGCAGGCTACCATGATAACTATAAATTAAGTCCTAAGCTTTATTGGTGAACAATTTGTTGAGGGAGAGGTCAGCTAATCTTTGTCACAACCCAGACTTCTTTGTAATTTAAAATAAAGGCCAAATTAATTTTAAACAACTCAAATTAATCTGTCTATATGGTTTTAGATTTTCATCATCAAAACCTCTAAAATCAGTTGTCCTAAACTAGATATTAACCTTATTGCCCCAACTACACATGGAACACTTGAAAACCAACAGTAAGTAATGAAAAATACAGACTGAAATGTGACAATTACAGTCACTAACTTGTAATTTGCTTGTTATTTTTAGAAAAAGCTTAGATAAAGAAGATATAATTATCCATATAGGGAGAAAAATATGCTCTGGAAAAATCATAATACTATTATTCTATTATCTGATCTATGCTAAAGCCATCTGGTGAGCTCATAGGTTAAAGACTACTCATTTCTCATTTATAACACCAGCTAAAACAAATTTAAAGAGCACTTTTTTGGTCATGTGATGGAGAATGAATAGGTAGATGCTACCAGGCATGGTTGGTGGAGGAAGACGCTTCCATCTTCATTCAACAAGTGCCTATTTAGTTAAGACTTCCATTTGGTACATACTCAGATTAATCATGTGACATTAGGCATGATAGGATATGCTTCCAAATCCTAAAATGTGCTTTGATATACCATTTCAGCAATGACTGTCATAATATCATTATTTTGCAAGTATAGAAAATGATACTGTGGGAATTTAAGAATATTTGGAAAGTACTGTTAGTAAAAACAACTTCAGTTTTGCTCAAGAGAACTTAATTTTTTCTAAAACTCATGGGCACCCATCATCTTTTCTGGTTAGTGCTGTCTTCTGTTATGATGTAAGTCATATTAATCTTCATCTGTCTTTATTTAAGTTTTGCTTGGCCATGCTGATGAGATGACAGGTCATCTTTTCGATGTTTCAGTGTTAGAACACATTGAAAACTATGAAATAAGATGAACATTAATGCTGAGGTAATTCTCTACTCAACAAATGAAAAATGTCCATTTCCATGCAACCTGATTTTGCTAAAATGAGAATAGTCAGTCGAGAATCTAGACACAGCTAGTGAACAGAATCCAACATGTACTCTTGACTCAGATTTATTTTCCCTGCATGAATAGTATCTGTATTTGCGAATGATAATGAACATTTTGTATAAGCCTGAGAAATTGTGTATATATTTCTATGTGTATGTATATATACATGTATGTATATGTGCATATGTATGTGAATGTACATATGTATATGTGCATATGTGGATATACATATATATATATTTTTCAAAATTAAACAAGTGTTTCATAATTATTCTCAATTTTTTCTGTAAGTTTCTTTTATTCCCATTTGATTTAAAGATGAAAATTTTAGACTCATGTCCAAATCTGTCTTCTCATTATTTGTCATTTAAAGTACACGTCTTAATATTTAGGTCTGTCTTAATTATTATGATAGTGAGAATAAGCATATTATACTAGGTGCTTTAATTGTAATATGGCATTTAGGGTTTTTTTTTTTTTTTGAGACAGAATTTTGCTCTTCTTGCCCACGCTGGAGTACAATGATGTGATGTTGGGTCACTTGCAACCCCTGCCTCCCAAGTAACTGGGATTACAGGTCCCCCCACCCCCAAAGCACAGCTAATTCTATTAGATTAGATTTCCCTCTAGAATTACAGCCCTGTCTTGTATGAGTTCCCATTTTGAGGTTATAAAAGCGTAAGTGACATGTTTCTTATAACCTTTGCAATTTTCAATTACTATTTTTATCTAAACTATCCAAATTTTCAGCTTATTTTTAAAATAAAATAGTTTAATTTGAATTGAATCATAATAATAGAAATATAACCATTACTAAGATTAAAATGACTTAACTGTGAAGTGATCTTTTTGAGAGCAAATTATGACATTATGTGGCTAAATTCTTCATATTTTAATATAGATGTGGTTTCACCATGTTGGCCAGCTCGCCTCAAACTCCTAAACTCAGGTGATGGCATTTAATTTTTATAACAACTTGCCCAAGGTGTCATAGCTAGCAAATGCTAGAGACAGAGTTGGAATCCAGATGTCTCTCCACAGCCCGTATTCCAAATCTTTATTTTGCTTCTAGGTGGTTGAGTACTGTAGCCATGCTCCTCTAACTTTAGTGGGATTATGAATCATTGGGCATCTTGTTGAAATGCAGATTCTGATTCAGCAAGTCTGGAGAGGGGTCTGAAAGTCTGCCTTTTAAACCAATTCTCAAGTGATATTGATGGTGCTGGTTTGTGGAACACACGTTGAATAGCAAGACATTATATCACCCTGAACTTCGAGAAGATTACCTCCTTTTGTTTGTTTTCTTTTTTACATGCATGCCAGGTTATACCTGGTAATATTCATCATACTGTATCTTCAAGCAATCTCTAGGTAAGCAGTGCCCTAGAGATGTGAGAATCAGCCTCTGACCCCATTTTTCCATGGGTGCTTGTCATTTGATTTATCTGAGTCAGTTTCTTATTGAATCATTGAAAAATTAATAGGTTACACTAAATCATCATTATCATCATCATCATTGTCTTCACAAACATCATCATCATCTAAAGTTTATCAAGTGCTTATTATAAGCTTGGAACCTATTATAAGCTTTATTATAACCTTATTATAAACTCAGACCTGTTGCTTTACATCGGTTCTATCGTTTACTCCTCAAAATCATTTTATAAAGTAAATTGAGATATTAAAAAGGTTAAGTCAAGTTCAATATATGCCTGTGATTCTAAATGATGCTACCAATTTAAAGAACTCCATATGCCTGAAATAACTAAGTAGAATTTATAGTTCTAAGAGTAGGATTGTATAAAAACAATTGTCAGGCTTTAGATATCAGAGAAGTAATAGAATATGAATGTAAAATCATTTATGCAAATTCTTTGAAACTCAGTGTCCTTATCTGTAGAGAAAAGAGAACATTATCTACTCTCAAGTATATTTGTGAGAATTCGAAGGGATAATTCATGCAAAGAATCTAGTGTTTCGCCTGATAGAGACTCAAATAATAGTCATTGTCATAGTTTAGAGAGAAAACTAAAATATTATGTTGGCCTTCAGCCATATTTCACTGGGTAAATGAAGAAGCAGTGAGATATACGTGGCTCCTTATCAACTGTTTTTCCTCAATATCATATACAAAAATATTAGAATCCTGGCTATTAGATTTCCCCCTAGAATTACAGCCCTGTCTTTCATGAATTCCTATTTTGAGGTTATAAAAGCATAACTGACATGTTTCTTATAACCTTTATAATTTTCAATTACTATTTTAATCTAAACTATCCAAGTTCCCAGCTAAATTTTTTAAGAAAATTGTTTAATTTGAATTGAATTGTAATAATAGAGTTATAACCATTACTAAGATTAAAATGAATTAACTGTGAAGTGATCTTTTTGAGAGCAAATTATGACATTACTTAGCTAAATGAATCATTGACTTTGGATATTAAAGTGATCTATTTGTTTAAATGTATTAAAACTTAACTACTAAAATAGCCACATGTGCCATTAACAGGTACTTAGAGTCTTGGTTTTTGATAATTGAAAACACCATACTTCTAAACTTGTTCCTAATGAAGTTCAATGAATGATTCCAAAGTATTTTTAAGGTAGGAAATAACCATTTCATCTATTCCTGCTCTTATTCACCCCACAATTACTGAGTACTTATATAAAGCTTGATCCTTGTCAAGGATTTGAATAGAAATATGAATGAGATGTTGTGCAAGACCTAAGAAGCTCACTTTATTAGTCTACCAGGTAGCTATATTCATGGAAGACTGGATTACAACTTGTGTCATAAGAGGTGTCATATTGCAATGCAAACAAGCAGGTTGGCTGTGGGCATTGCATACTCATCTTTATCAGCATAAAACAGTTGAAACAGTGTGCTCATTTTGTAAACAAAGCTCCAAGATGGGTCTCCTTGCCTGCTCCCACTATCCCTCCCTTGTAAATAGATTTTTCCTCTGAGACTCCCATACAGAAATTCTGAGATCACCTGAACAAGTAACATTATACAGAAAGTTATTCCATTCTTCTCTCTGAGCCTTGGGAGGTGAGCTCATATCTAAACTGAGATTTAAAAGTCAAATGAGGATTTTTTTCCAGCAAAGAATTGGGTGTAGGGCATTCCACACAGGAGAAAGGACAAAGATTTTAAGCCAGGAAACACCATCAATCATCATCATGTGCTTGGACAGTTTCCTTCTCCTCAGTTTCCTTTCCTACAAAATCGAAGCAATCATTCCTATGTCTTTACAATGCTGTGCAGATTTTGTGCTTGAAAAATTAAGTGTGCTCAACAAATGTTACTTCTGATATTCTTTCCTGTGCTAGAAGAATGACATATGCAAATGTATGTGTATGTGGGCAAGGAAAAAAAGATGTGTGGAAAGAATGGTGGCAGGTGTAATAGGGGAGAGGATGAAGAAAAGAAAAAGAAAGTAGGTGTGATGGGAGAGAGGATGAAGCAGGAGAGATGATGGCAGAGATGGCAACCTGATGTTAGAGTAGAAACATGCCATACAAAGACTTTTATGCCACCCTAAGTAGTTTGTATCTATCTTATCTGCACAAAGAGACAGAGGAAGTTGTTTCTATACTTTTAAAAGCAGAACAATTAGACAGATGTACAGATAAATCTTCTTTGCAGGAGCAGGAAAAATAAGTGGAGGATGGGGATCAGGAAGACCAGCTGAAGCTTCCTCAGCCAATTTAGGAAAGAAAGGATGAGAATTAGTTACTAAGTAAATAGAAAGGAGAGGACAGTAAATGAGAGGACACTTGGAAATCTTGTCTGGTGAGTTAATTGATAAGTCTGTGGTCCATTGAATATGGGAGTGGCAGGGAAGTAAGAGAAATATAGGCATTTGGAAAAGTGGTAGGGGCTGGGTTAGTGGTGATGCCAAAACTTTCCTGTTTTTGTTATCAAAAGTACTCTCATACTCAGCATATTTCATCTTGGGGTATTGTTCATGATGTTAAGAGCAGAAAGCAATTAGGTTCTTGGTCTTCTACATGACTTGGGTTTCTTATGGGAATTGACTGGGGAAGGGGGAAGAGTGCATGGCTGAAAAAGGTTCAGTTGAGGATGTCTCCTTTCTATTTACATTCTGTCATCCTGCCTATTTACTGATTTCCCTGCTACCTCTGGTAGAAGTTGGGAGACACTGTGCTTCAGCAGGCTGTAAGTGGTGCAGGGACATGCCTGCCTGGGTTGACTGACTGTTGGATAGCAATTGTGTACTTGCAGCAGAGATGAAACAATTCTTTAGTTCTTTCAGGAATATGTAAGAAAGTCAGGAAAAGTTTGTTCCCCTGACAGGAGATAACTGGGAATATGGTTTTTACTTTTTCTGTCTTTCAATTTTAGAAAAGATGATTCCCAATGGGTTTTTAACAAAATGAGTTGTTTCCATGTTAGATTGAGTTTAAACTTAAGGTTAACTTGGAGTGCAAAATAATTTATAAATATATTTTTGAACCTGCTCCATTCTAAGGAAACTATGTAATTTTTCTTACTTAGGATATGTATTAATTGGTTTACATAGTAAAATGTGCATTTGAATGACTATGATTATTCCAGCACTTTTACCCAGACTAAGAAGATATCCAATGCTACTTTTAGTCTGCAGCAGTTTAAAAAATGCTTCCTGATTCTTAATATAAAAACTAAAATGGAAAATCTGATGAATATCTAGCTATTTAACTAGTTAGCTAACTAAATAACTGAAATAAAAATATAAATTCAAGTGAATTCTGAAACTTTTTGAATATTATGAGAAATGCTATGTCTTCTATAAATACAAACGTTTGAAAAATTAGTAGAGGGCAATTTGAACAAACACAGAGTATTTTATTCTTAAAAGAAAAATAAGCATATCAAAGTTATTCAGAAGAAAATAAATAAAGAAAAACCCCAAAATATTTAATAGTACTTAAATTTGAATGACAGAATTATGGATACATTGATTGAAAAATCACCAATTTATAAATTTAGAAAGGAGCCTTTATTGCTTATGAAGGATTACAATCTGCAGGTTGGCCATCACACAGGCTAGGGAGCAGAGGTACCAGGAGAGCCAAAAGGCAGTTACTTAGAAGGAGGGAAGGTGAGATGCATTTATCCTGGAGGGCTTGGCTAAGTATTCAACAGTTTATAGGAGAAGCTCTGGATATTCACAAAGGGAATCCTGACACACGCATACTGAACAAACATGCATTTTTCATATGACCCATGTTCACTTGGGTAAAGACCTTACCTTTAAATATATTACAATTAGGCCCTATATATCAAAAGGTAAAGCAGAGAGTCCAAGTGCCCAGCTTTTGTAAACCAGTCAGAGCCAGTCCACAGTCAGTGTTCTCTCATCAAGAGATAACAATTAAAATCAGTCTCTTGGTTTGATCAAAGCTGTAGTTATGACTGGTGGAGCCAGGGGATCAGTGAGTGAATGTCTGGAGGAGAATGAGCCATAATGGTTCAATACTGCTTATCTCAGGGTCATTGTTTATTTAGCTACCAGAAAAAAAGAACAACATTGTGGCAGTTAGAACATAGTTTATTTAAATGTGAGGATGAGTGACTTAATCCTTGCCTGGCATGGCTTTATGTCTTGTTTATGATTTGATATTGTATTACCACAAAGAGTTTATTCCATCGGTCTTATGATCTCTCTTTTAACATGAATGCTGGTCAGTTGTTTCTCCACACTGCAAAAGGGAGGAGGTATAACAAGGTGTATCTAACCTTTCTTCCTATCATGGCTGGGAACTCAGTTTTTAAGGTTTTTTCAGCATCCTCTTGATCAAAAAGGGACCTGTTCCATTATCTGGGGGACTTAGGATTTTAGTTTTCATTCTCATATCATGGTTTCTTCTTTCCTTTTTTTTTCTTATAATTGTTTTTCCTATATATCTTGTATTAGTTCATCCTTGCACTGCTATAAAGAAATACCTGAGACTGGATAATTTATAAAGAAAAGAGGTTTAATTGGCTCACACTCTGCAAGCTGAACAGGAAGCATGATTCTGGCATCCACTCAGCTTTTGGGGAGGCCTCAGGAAACTTACAATCATGGCACAAGGCAAAGGGGGAATGAGGTCTCTCACATGGTGGGATCAGGAAGAAGAGAAGGAATGGGGAGGTGCTACACTCTTTTAAACAACCAGATCTTATGATAATTCAGTCACTATTACAAGAACAGCACCAAGGGTGCTAAACCTTCACTAAAAGCTGCCCCCATGATGATCCAGTCACCTACCATCAGTCTCCACCTCCAGCACTGGGGATTACAATTCGACATGAGATTTGCGTGGGGACCCAGATCCAAACCACATCAAATTTTATTTCTTATAGAATAGAAACAGACCAGAAAGATATATAAATCAAACGGAAAAATCCAAAGGAAAATAGGGCACTATTTCAGCAATTGAATAACATTAACTGCCATGTAATAACAGTTATGATCATAATATAGAAGAGAAGAGGAGGGAGAAGAGAAGGAAGAGATAAATATTTAATATTTATTGAGCACTTACTTCGTGCCAAACATTTGTTCATGCTTCATGGATAACTTCACTTCACAATGCTATAGGTAAGAATTATTATTATCCTATCTTAGATATTAAGCAGCTGAGGCTTAGAAAAGTGAAAAGTCTCACCAAACATTACATGGAATTTGAATTCAATAAGTAGCTGATTTTAAAACCTACATAATCTCTAGATCATATCATCTTTGTGATGATGAGAAGGTAGACTTTTGTCATTATTATCTTTCATGGCCATAGCATCATCTTATCAAATATTTATGGGTTCTTCCATGCAGATTGAATAAAGCATGATTCTTATCCCTGTGTATCTAGAGAAGCAGGTAAATTAAAAGAACTGTTGCTTATCTCTCATGTTTACTTTATAAAATGACATTTAGTTCCTATTTTCTTCTTAAATGGGTGTTTTTACAACCTACACTTATATTAAGAAACACATGCTGATATCAACTAATTGTTTACTGGTTTTTGCCTTTCCTAAAATATCCTGTAACCTTGCATCATTATGCTAGATCCTTTCTGCCTATGGTTAATAAAAAGCTGGCCATGGCTAAGGTGTCCCCAGAAATGCTTGTCATATTTGTCATTCACTCATCCATGAAAGAGACTCATTTTTCTTGCAAGTTCCTTGGAGCCCTCACCTCAATGGCTCTGTTGCCCTATGATGGACAATTTCTTGCTAGTGTTTTTGAAGGCTATTACTAATTCCCTTTCTTTAGGTAGAAGCAATATACATTTTGGTAGAAAATATCTATCTCCAATTTCAGGTATTGTGCTTCAGATAGGACACCATCCCTGACTCCAGAGAGGGAGCATGGGAAAATATAGGCCTTATTTTAAGCTGTAAGTATTTCTACATGCCATAATTAGTTTAGGGTTAGGTTCAGGAATACAGGATCTAAGTTAGCCATTAGAATTATTGCTGGAGCTTAAACATGGCTTATTTAAAGAGACTTGTCTGCTATTTAGCTTGTACTTCGAATAATGTTAACCTGGAACTGATAAGGGTCGCCAAATATAGGACCTGAAAATGAAGTCAACAGGACTGCAAAGGAAGCCAAGAAATGAAGAAACATAAGTCCTGGTGACATCATCATTTTAGCTCTGAAATCAAGCCACCTCTTGATGTAGTCCCACTTCCAGAACATTGCAGTTAATTAACTCAGTAAATTTTCTTCTATTTTCCTTATTTTAATTTATGTTGATCCTTCTATCACTTGCAAAAGGAAGAGTACAGCAGCATCCACTTCACAAGCCAACTCTTCATCTCTCTTACTCTCTGGAGTCCACAGAAGAAAATGGAGTTAAGATGATTTGGGGAATAATAAAGGAAGCATACTATTATAAAATATAACAGAAATTAGAAGCATGTGACATTGATCCAATTTAACTTCCAGGCGGAGAACCAGAGATTGAAAAAAGTCAAATTACTCTTCATAGCCTTCAGACAAATATCTGAGAAGACAAAGTGTCTCTTTACCACAGTAGCTCTTAGTCTTGGCTACTCACTGAAATCTCCTGAGAAGCCTAAAAAAATATGCTGATGCTGGGGCCCAAGGCCAGAGATTCTGATTTAATTGGTTTGTGGTAGGACCTGTGAGTGAAGTTGTAGAAAAGCTTCTCAGGTGATTCCAATGTCAAGCCAGGGTTGAGAACCACCACTTTAAAGAAATGGTTAAAAGAATAAGGAAAAGTTGCAGATAAGGTACATAATGATTACTCATTTACTAAAAACGCTTTATCGAGCATCCAGGACATTCATAAATCTGTAACAAAGCCTTTTCAAATGACTAACAGCATGGCCACAAACTTCCACTGACATGCATGGCAAAGGAATATCTAGAAGTCAGGATTAGCAGGAGGAGCAACAGTCCAAAGGTCAAATTTCATATCCCACAGGACAAATTGGTCAGCCCTGCCTGACCTTTCAGAAGAGCAGTTAATGACACAGACTGGAGAAATCTGCTCCCGTATTAAAGAAACAACATTTTGAAAATCAGTCAAAACTTTATAATCCTCACCCAGAGCTTTTGAATCAGAGTGCTAATCAAGGAACACTTCCAATTTATAAGCTAGAATACTTGAAACACAGATCTTGGTAACAACTGGAGAAGTGCTTAGAGGTGAACTCACTAGGAAGTCTCACCATTTAGAAAGAGCTTGGCTTTTAATATTCTTTGATAAACAATGAAATCATTAAGAGTCTGACCAAGGCTCTCCCATGAGGTAGATGTTGAATCAACCACATAACTTGTGTACTTGATCTCTGAGACTTACTAGATGTATGAGAGCCCAGAAGAAAAATAAGACACAGATAAAGCTGATAAATGTGAAACTAATAACTTTTATTAGTCTTTGAACTCTTGAAGTGTGCAGTAATAGCAGGAGAAAACTCTCCTACCTGTAATTATTTTGAAAATTTGTCCTTCAAAAGTGTTTGACAGAAGTACCTTAACACCTACTAGAAAATATATTATATTTATGTATAATAAAATATATTTATATTATATTTATATATAGTAGTAGTATATACTATATAGTATTATATATAGTAATATATAATATGTAGTATATAACAAGCAGTAGTATATACTAAATAGTAGTAAATAATATATAGTAGCAATATATATAAATATACTATATTTCCTCAATAGGGTCAAGTAACTTGTTATAGGGGATATGTTTGTTAATTGTATTACATTTAGAGTATCAGTTATAAGAAAGGGGTAGGTATAAATTAGAGGCAGGACTTTAAGAATTTTGGCTTCTTTTTATAACTTGCTAATAGTCATGATAATGACCAAGTCAGATTGTTACACTATAAATATATTATATGTGTTTACATAGGCTAAGTTTATCCTGTGGTTGATTTAAGCAAATGGAAATTTGTTATTGTCTATTGAAAGTATATATTTTATATATCATAGGCATTTTATTAAACAAAATTTTACAATGTCTTCTGAACATATAAAACAGACCAAAATTGAGATTTCCTAGTGAAATCAGATACCTTCAGGGGCTTTGAATAGATGAATCTACAATCCCAGATTTTACTGAACACACTTTTGTATTGCATCATGTCTAAATGCCTAGAAATCAGATTCTTATAAATCCTGCTAATTCAATTATCTAACAATATTGTCTATTATACTGTAGTTATACTGTATAGTGTTCATAATTACCTGTAAACCCAGCATGTTCCTTCTCACTTCTTTTTCTTCACACTGTTAGTCTGTCCTGTAATAATGTTCAGTATCCACATCTTTCTGTGTAAAATCTATTTCTTCCTCAGAGTTGTTTTAAGCCCCACTCCCTTTATGAAACTTTCCAATATTGTTTAGATATTGGCCTTTTTATCCTATACTACTTATGTTTAATGATTATATTTTGCCTACAGTATCTACTGTTGTTTCATACATATTCCCATTAGATATGAAAACTCTTTGTTTATTGAGTCTAGAGTTTTTTAATGTATGTTTATCATATGACCTTGTTCAGTGCCTGAACTTTATGTCTTTAATAAAAACTTGATTGAGGAATTAGAGTTGTAATTATATAAACAAAGAAAAAAATAATACATATTTTCGGATCTATTTAATTAGTATTAAATATATTGACTGTGCTGGAGAAGACTATTTTTAATATGTAATAGCTGCTTCTATAAGCAGTCATTCATTGATTCATTCACTGATTCATTTGCTTTTTTATCATTCAGTCCAAATTCTTTCCCATTTTGAAATAAAACATTTTCACACATTGAAAAATGCTCTACTCTCATAGGTAATAATGATTCAATAAACATTGTGGGTGTAAACTTGGAAAATGTACACTGACTTGCTGCACAATGTCTTAAATTCATATTAATAATACAGTGTCAATTCATTAATTATAAATGCACAGCCATTTGTTGGTGAAAAGAAAACAGGATGTCAAGGGCAAATAAAGAATTCATTGGTGAAGCAATATCTTTGACAAGAACTTCTATTTGTCTAATGCTCTGTATGACTTTAATAGCACCCAGCAGTTGGTGGTCTGTAGTGGTTCTAGGCAATGAGTGGATTGCCTTTTCTTTGTTTGCTTTGCAACCGAAGGATGTTTGCAATATTAAAAAGCACACGCACACATACAGACACACACCATAACAAAAACTGCCTCAAGGATACCATATGGCGGGGGCCCTGCACCTGAAACCCAAACAAAGCCAACAGCAACAGATTCAGTGTTTGTCTTTGGCTAAGAATTTGAGCTGACATCAATTATACTTTTGAGCCTGGACTGAATTCAATGAAAGCTTCTCAGTTGGCACTTTAGAAAAATGAATTAAACTAAGTCTGTTCCTTACCATTGAATGTACCAGACAAACTGTTTTGTGCATGCCTTTGACATTTTAATTGCAGGAAGTAGGTGAATTTTTTCTAAGTCTTTCTAGGACAGGTAAACAAAACACACACTTTTCTTGGGTACATGGTTTGGATAGGTTGAACAGTATTGTCAAAAGATCAATACCTCATGAAGATCAGCCAATAAAAAAGTAACTATAAAACTTCATTTAATCCTTTAGAATTGTAAATATCTTCTTGCTGTTATTGTTTTATTTTATCATATTTTAAATTGGGTCCAAAATAAGTTTAGAAAACAGTAGAAGAAGCTATTTTGCCAAATGTAGGATAACCACAGGCTTACAGATATTTCTTTGAATGAGATTAAATTTTAGAATTTTATGGTAAATGGTTTCTCAACGAAATATATACCTTAGCTCCAAAAAATAATTTATATATATATCACCAAGTGTTAAGAAGTGCTTCATGTTTTATAAAGTGAACATTTATTTTAAGATTAATAATAGAAAAAATAAGCATCTACATTGGGTATTTTTATGAGTCTTTAAGAAGTAAGACTGTATTTAAATATTCATTTATTGACCACCATATCTGTGCCCATTTCTAATATTTATTCTATCTTCTTCTAGCTGTTCTCAGCTATGTTCAACATTTCTTTTATAAAAGAAAATGTAATTATTAAAAAATCTACGTGTTGTGGTATGCATGCTTCCTACATCAAAAAGCACAGTGAATATACATTTACAAACATCACTGAATGTTAATAAATACTATAAAATCACTCAGATCTTTAAACACAAACTTTGTTGATTTCAAATTTATTTAATAATGCAATGAATTCGCTTCTTAAAACTTAACTGAAGTTTTTAGAATAGACTTTACTATAAATAAACATTTTATAGAAAAACTTCATTTTGGTTTAGGGGAGTTTGAACTTTGGTTTAGGGGAGTTTTAGGACTGAAAATATTTTGAATAAGATGGAAAATGATACTGGAAATTGTGACCTGATCAGTTTCTTGTGAGAGTGTAAATGATTTTATTTTTGCCACTATTAGTGAAAAACATAGTTTTCAACAGTTATAAGCAAATTCCTTTTTTTCAAAACCCCATGATTGTCATTACATGGAACAGAATTATTGGCCAGCTGTTAATTTTGCTGATGAAGAAGGAAAAAGCATTGGTAGCTTGTCTTCTTAGGTTGTACTTATAATATGGGAACCATATTAAATTAAGCTCAGATTTAATTTAATTTTATTTAATTTTATTAAGTGGCAATTGAGCACTTGAAAGGTAGCTATTTCAATTGAGACACTGACTTTTTAATTTTACAGTGTAGGTATAGGACATTTTCATCATTTCAGAAAGTTGTATTTCACACAACATTGTCCTATAGTTTAGGGTGATACTGTTGCTCATTTAAAATTTGAAACATTTTTATCATTTACATTACTTAGTGGTAACTTCCTAGTAAGAAGAGTATAAAATAATGTCCCTACTTGAGAGGTAAATCCTGAGATGCTGAAAGGTTGAACGAGTTCCAACAAAATCTCATGGAAGATCAAGAGGTAGAATAAATAAATAAATATGTAAATACGTGATTATAAGGCTATACTGTCTCAAACAATTATGGCCTATCATATTTCTATGGGAAAAAAACACCATGTTAAATTGTTTCAGATTTACCTAAAATGGTTAGCACTGGTTTGCATATGGCGACTTATTTCAAACCCTAGTCATGACCTGTGATAGTTGACTTTATGCATCAACATAAATGGACCACAGGGTGACCAGATATTTGGTTAAACATTATTTTGGGTGTGTCTTTAAGGGTCTTTCTGGATGAGATTACCATTTGCATTGGTAGACTGAGTAGTTTGCCCTCCAAATGTGACTGGGTCTCATTCAATTATTGAAGGCCTAAATAGAATAAAAAAGCTCAGAATTCCCTCTCTATGCCTGACTGTCTTTGAGTTGGGACATGTCTTTTCTTGCCTTTGGATTAAGACTTGTCTCCTGGGTCTCCAGCTTGCTGACTGCAGATCTCGAGTCTGCTCAGCCTCTATAATCATATGAGCCAAATCTTCATTATCTATCTATCTATCTGTCTATCTATCTATTATTAATATTCTCTTTCTCTCCAGTCTTTTCTATTTCTCTGGAGAACCCTGACGTACAGATTTTGGTACTGAGTGGTTCTAGAAGAACAATTTTATGGATGTGTTTTCTGAATTGGTTTGGTATTTCTGGAATTGTCTCTCTAATCTGATTAGATTTATAGACACTAATAACTATTTCTAGCAGTAAAGAGCATTGATGGTCTATGATGTTATATGTCAGTTGAGATATGCAAAATATCTGCATCAGATACTCCTAATCAACCACTTGTAAGAAACACGCATCAGGGTGACTGCTTATAAAATTCTTTCCAACATTCTTGGAAAACTAATGAATAAATGAGGTTAACTGGTTGCTGCTAATGCTGCTGAACAAAGTGGTTTAAAAAAAACAAGATGAACTCAGAGTTCAGGAATGCAAATTTCAACTCAAATACTGAATAAATAAGCTGAAAGTGTCTACTCATATCCTCAAAGAGACCCTTATCTCCTGTAGCCACCGTATTGAGATTGCTGAAAATCAAACACAGGATATCATCCTGAAACTGTCTCAATTACAACACAAGTTGAATTCTCAGCCTCGCAGAATGTCAACTGTAAAACTTAGGCATTTTTACAGTTGGGCAACTATAAAAGAGGGAATTGATTTGGAATAAATTGGAATTGGCATGTTAGAATTGAGATATGTGGGAAGATCCTGATGAAATTTGGGTCATTTAGCCCTTAAATTCTGAAGAGACTTCTTTGCCAGTGGCTTCCCCATGCCCAGGAGTAGCAGCCTCTCCACAGCTTCCTCCTTCTAAGTGGGTTAACCCTGCATTGCCTGAGGAAATTGCAATGGCCTCCCCTGAGACAGTCGCCTTGAAGATAATGCTGAGTCCCCCTAGGACTCACTTTCACTGCTCCTCCTTGATTCTAGATCTGCAACTTGATTTATGTCTTAGGGGAGCCCAAAGGGTAAGGTACAAAGAGTGTGATCAATGAGGAGACACTCTATACTTCCATATAACTACCTAAATTTTCTAATTTATAAGGCAGAATCTGTAAAACATGTATTGGAATAGATCTTAACAATGAGGTAAAGGTAAAAAGAACATAATGTCAAACCAGAAAAAATTTATTGGTGTGGGTTTACTAAACAGATTCTTCATCTAATGTTGCAGCTTGAAGAGATGGAAAGGGCTATAACAATTTCTTTAGTTGGCTGAAATATGAACTATAAAACATGGCTCACAGTGATCAAACTGGAAATGCTGGGCTGACTTGGTTTAACATAGAGTGAAAGACTCAAAGGGTTAAGGTGATTGGATTGTCAGAGTAAGTTTGTTATTTCAGAACTTATTACCCACACTGGGAAGGTCCAGAAGGCATATCTTTTACTAAAAGTATGAGAAGTAAATTTGTGAGATCTCTGGTATCCTTGAAGAAATCTATGATTACTCTTCCCTATAGGCCAGACATTACAATGGGAACTGCAGTCATCAAATTGGAAGATCTAAATGTAATGGCAGTACTTGGATCCCAGGGAAGTAAGGGCCAAGTGGTAGCACTCAATTGTCAAAGGCAAGGTGGAAGTGGTCACAGAACTTACAGTGAACTTACAGAATACCTTAAGCAACATTATTGTATTCCACACAGCAGTGCTTCTGATCAAGGAAGTCACTTCATAGAAGAAGTATGACAGTGGTCCCACTTTCATGTCATTTATTGGTTTTCCATGCTGCCAGCCATCCTGGAGATCTAGCTTGATAAAACAGTGGAATGACCTTTTGAAGACTCGGAGTGATAGCTAGGTGGCATTACCTTGCAGGGCTGGCCTCCAGAAGGCACTATGTGCTTTGAATAAGTACCCAATACATAGGGCTATTTCACACATATGGAGCCTTCACCTGTTTCAGAATGGAAACAGGCATCACTATTACCCCTAGTGATCCACTAGCAAAATACTTGCCTTCTGCTTCCACAAATTTTTGCTGTGCTGGTCTTGAAGTCTTAGTTCCAAAGAAAGGGAATGTTTCCAACATGAGCTACGTAAATGACTCCATTCAGTTGAAAGTTATGATTACTGCCTGACTCTTATAGATTCCTCATGTCTCTGAATCAACAGGAGAAGAATGGAGTTACTGTGCTGGCCTGAGTGATTGATCCTGACTTCTAAGGGGAAGTTGGATTATGATTCCATAATGGAAGTACGGAAGAGTATGTCTGAAATAGACAATCTCTCTGAGTGTCTCATTGCCATGCCCTGTGATTAAGGTCAACAGGAAACTGTAATGACCCATTCCAAGCAGGACTACTAATGGCCCAGACTCTTTAGGAAAGGGAGAAGTGTTATTCCAACAGGTAAAGAATCACAACCAGCGGAGGTGCTTACTGAATGCAAGGAAACTATAGAATGAGCTGTATAAGAAGATTGTTATAAATACCAGCAATGACTGGTTTAAGAAACAGAATGGTAATTATCATAAGTATTCTTTGTCCTGTCATAAATATGTTTTGTTTGTTTATATGTATTAAGGTAATATTTTTGTTTTCTTCCCTCTCTTATTCCCTTATGATGTGACATAAAATGTATTGACTTCCTATCACAACATTTAAGCATTGTTAATTTTATATAATAGTATTTAAGTTATAGGATGTCAAAGAGAAGAGTAAACATCACTCAAAAATTTAACCTCCTATTCTGGATAAGTGGTTTGTGCATTTTCAGTTGTACATAGGATACTTGTATCACATTAATAAGAATTGCAACCTTGCCATGTCTTTATTTGGAGATTAAGTATGATTAAAGTTGATGTTTATGGGTGCCAAGTTGACAAAGGGCAGCTTTGTGGTGGTTCATCGTGTAATTCAACTTGAGTGGGCCATGGGGTGCTCAGATATTTGGTTAAACATTATTCTGGGTATGCCTGTGAGGGCTTTTCTGGATAAGGTTAGCATTTGAACTCATAGACTGAGTAAAGCAGATTGCCCTCCCCGATGTGGCCAATTGCTGAAGGCCTGAATAAAACAAAAGAGCTGAGTGAGAGAGAATCTTCTGTCTATGCCGACCAATCTGAGCTGGAACATTAATCTTTTTCTGTCTTTGAACTCAGACTGGAAATGGAACAAGCACCATTAATTCTCTTGGTTCCCAGGCCATTGACTCAGGCTTGGGGAACGTACCCATGGGCTCTTCTGATGCTAATGCTCTGAAATTCAGACTTTAACTTATATCATAGGCTCTACTGGTTCTCAGACTTTGAAACTTATGCCATCAGTTCTCTTAGGTCTTCAGCTTTTGAACCGCAGGTCTTGAGATTTTTTAGTCTTCATTATTACATGAGCCAATTTCCTATAATAAATATTTTTTCTGTGTGTGAAGATGATATGATATTATATACAATATATATGACATTCATGATACACATACAGGACACGTATATTCTATAGGAGTATATAAAGAGAGAGAGACGTATAGATCCACATACACACACACTGGGTATAGGATATATATATTCCATCGGTTCTACTTCTCTAGATACATATACCAAAAAAAAAAAAAATTATTAGGTACCTATAATGAGCCATGGTTTGTTCCAACAGTCAGCCCTAGACCCCCCAAGAACAATAATTAATTTATAGGTTTTCTCAAACATACTGGAGTGTAAGAGTGATTTGATTTGGAAATGTGGTCTTACTGAAACTATATCTGAAATGTAACTTTCTTTCTGGTTCTCCTTAGTCACTTTCTCCTAATGACATCTGTGAATCAGAAACACAACTTCTCTTTTTACATGTATAACTCCACCTCCATCCCCTACTCAATTTCACTTGAGTAGACATACCAAGAGAATGTGGGAAAATCAATTTTAAATTGGTTTGCTGGAAGGGGACTGTGCTGGCTTGAGAGAGCTGGTTATCAGCATTTTTTACTTACTCTGCATTTAGGGACACCATCTTGGTCACTGGAAACCATCCATAACGGAAGCGTTAACACCATGAAAATCTGCAAATGCAACAGATCAGATGGACTCCACTCTTGTGACATGGTTAAGTATTGCCAGTGTATTGCTGACTTTGAAGATGTGAGGAAACCGTTTTTTTTTTTTTTTTTAAATAAGCAACAGCCTACTTTTTGCTTTGTTTCTCTACTCTGCCTCCTAAGGATTAGGCACCTAGTAGTTTTGGCAGAAATTCTGAGTGTAACATAAAGACAATAGTCAGGAAATATTGGGTCATAAAATTATGTATAGGCCTGTCTTAGTAAGTGGCTTGATAAAGAGAGATATACAATTTTAATTCTGTTAACCCAAGAATTGAGGGGGTGAAGGGTCATGTTGACTGTCCTAGTTAAGATTTTAGCATAAAATAAAAATGACATGGTATCACCTACATATTTATTACATACCTACGAAGCCATTTTGTGTATATATACTGCAAGATTTACAGAAACCCTCAGTAACTAATTGGTGTCTGCCGAGCATTAATGAAATCCTTAAGACAAACTTAATCATTATTTTTGCCTAACAAGTTTTTTTTTTAGTTTGTTTGTTTGGCAGTACTACAATTGAGATTTGGACATTTTCTTTGATTGGATAATATACAAATCATTAAACATAATCCTAAAATCTCCTTTAAAATTATTTCTGTCTTACTCTAGAAGAGTTGAATAGAAAAAAAATATTTCCTTCGGCAATAGATAAAATAATGCAAAATATGTTTTTATAACTCTGGGCTTCTATTATCTTCCACATCTCTGGCTTATATATACTAGGTATGTCTACAATGAGTAAAGAAAAAAGTACAGCAAAGCCCAACTTCCAAATTTCAGGCTATTAGAAAGCTTTCACAGCATTTCAAAGATGCAGATAATCAATAAAAAAACTATTATATTAATACACGAGGTCTCCTCTATGTTGAAACACATAGGTGTGCATCTTGCAGAATCAGCAGTCAGATGTCATTAGATGCTTTGGCATAGCAGCTGATTTAGAAGATGTAACATGTTATTGGAGACATTATAGGGAAGATTCATGTAGCCTGGTGGCCGCAATACTTTTCTAGGATATTTATGAACCTTGAATCTAGCCGAAATAGCTTATTAATATCAGTCACTGTTTTGTGGGAGTCTATCAATTACACGCTGGTGTGTTTATCCCAGTGGCCTGTAATAAATATAAAATTTAAAATAATTCACATTATTATGGGAAAGACAAAGCTAACTTCTATGTTATAGTTATAACTTTTTTCTTCCTGATTTGTACAAAATGGAAACCATATGTTCAGATGTTTATTAACATTTTATGTGTTAAAATATGAAAATGCTTTATATTTTCCTGTACCATCTCAATACAGACTAAATTTTACTTGCTTTCTCTTGGACTTGATGACAACTTTTGCAGTGAAAGAAATCATTGGAATAAATAAGCGTGATTCTAGGTGTAGTATTCTCCATATGCAAGAAGTACGGGACCAAGAAAATTTACTTAAAAATCTCTTCAAGCGAATAGATGAATGATAGGCTGCTGAGTCCTAGTGGACTCAAATTATCAGCAATTCCTTCACAGATTGGTTGAAATTTTCAAGCTGGTCAAAATCTTGCCAAGTGTAAAGGAGAATTATAATGATTCATTTTGAGACCCTGGCCTTATTTTAAAATATTGTGTAACTACATTTGAAGTTTAAGGTTACAGAAGTATATTTTAGAGAATTTATCCTACAGAAATAAAGGCAGCAGTATCTAAAGATATACGTATAAAAATATCTATTAAAACACTATTTAAAGTAGCTAAATGTGGAAATAATCTTAATGCCTATTAATAAGAAAAAGGTTGATTGGGATTTTAACACATTCACTTCAAGAACCATTATTCAGCTATTGAAAAGAATGCATTAGATCCAAACTATTGTTTTGGACAGAGCAATTATCTATAGTTGGTAAAAAAAAGCAAGTTTTTGATAAATATGTATTGGATAATTTCATTTACATAAAACAAATAATCTAAAAGATACAGAAAGTAGTTCTTTCCATCACGTTCCACTTAACTGATGCAACAAATTCCTCTATGTTCTTTATTCCTCTATAAAATGTGCAAAAAGCACATAGATTGTTCCCTGAAAATTGATTTCAATCTGGTTATTCACACATCTCTATTCCTATCCTTAAACATTCAC
This sequence comes from Plecturocebus donacophilus, assembly GCA_004027715.1. Lineage (NCBI taxonomy): Eukaryota > Metazoa > Chordata > Mammalia > Primates > Pitheciidae > Plecturocebus > Plecturocebus donacophilus. The sequence continues at coordinate 7,951 of PVKP010005637.1, read as the reverse complement.
TTACTAACAATTAGTTGTATTTGTTACCGAATCTCTTTGGGCACTTGTTCTTCCTGTTGGAAGTACATTTAATAAAATATTACATGAAGCGACTATAAATAAATGTGATGAAAAAGTTATCACTTCTATGAAAACAAAATTAAAAATCTTGCAAAGACTACAGAAATTAAAGTCACAAAAACATATATATTTTGAAAATAGATGTGGACAAAACCATTGTGAAAAGAGCAGGGTAGAAACTTCTACATTAAATTGCTTAGCAAATGAGATGCACTTTAAAGAAACCCAAACTGGAAGTTTTGGTGTGATCAGTGCAAGAAAATTTAAAATCAGCTGGGGCATGCTCTTAGAAATATAATGTGTTTAAATGTATGTGATTAAATTAAAAATATTTTCAAGCTATACCTATATCTGTTTTATGCTCCCCATTTATTGGACAACCACCAGTTCTGATGAATGAGATAGATCTTTGATCACAGATATTTGTGTATATACTGTGAATATGCAAAATACTCACACATGAAAGGATGTATGTCAATTTGTTAACATGGGCGGAAAGCTAGATAGGGAAAAGTAAAAAGAAAGGAGAAGAAGAAATAAGAAAAAAGCTGTGGCAAATAAGAATATATGCACAGTATTCTCTATTACATGTAGAATAGCATTCTATCTGTAATGTTGCCTTATACAAGTAAAAATGTGCATGTGGACAAGTTCAAGGGGTACCATGAACAAAGACATCGATTTCATTAGGTAATGGAACATTGAGTACTTTTCCTTCTGGCTTCTAACTATTCTAATGTAGTGCTCTCACTAAACTGAAAGAAATTAAAACTTTAAAAAAGAAAATAGAAATGAGAGAATGTTGACTTGTATAACTTTACTTCACTAGAGGCTTTGCAGATTTTATTTTACTTTTCTATATGATACTAATTTTTTTGAGTTATAACACATCACTATTTTAAAAACATGTAACCTTGGGGAATAGGAGCATAAATTAGTGTACAATTTCCTAAGGAAAGAAATTAAAGGCCATAGTATTTAAAAATACAACCTAGAAGAGAATACATACTATTTCTATTCTAATTCCTTACCTTAGTGCTGACAGCATGCATAGTCAAAAAAGAAAAATGTGGCAATGTCAGATTTTTGAGTGAGAATTGAGGGTTAAGTTAAATAAATGAGTCAGTGTATCTTCTTCACCTTTCCTTCAAAATCAAAATAAGGAGATGAATAACTTAGTCTCCAAAACCTTAGATCTTGAGAGCAGATATTAAAGCTGGGAAATCTTCCCTGTGACACTTGTTTACTAAATTTGTTTCATGGTAGAGTACTGAAAGAATTTCAAATACAGTTTTGATCAAAACACAAAGAATTTTTGATGTTAATCCATTAAAATGTATAAGGAGTTGTTCACACAGAAAAACTTCTGCCAGGTCTAATATTTATGTTGAAAAATAACTTCCATATGGTTCCTAATTGTTCTTTTGTTAGACATTAAAATAACTATCTCCATTTCTTTGTTCCTACATTCTTTGACTCTAAGAAAACAAAAAAATTAGAACAACCCTTTACCTAACCCTTCAATAGGCATTTTCATTTAATCACAGTGAAATTAAACATTTTTCTAAATTATAAATATGATTTCAAACTTACGTGAAAGTGGCAAGAATCATATAAAGATATTACATGTATTTATATGATATGTATATATACCCTTACCTAGGATCAAATACTTCAAAGACTTTGCACAATTGTTTTACATTATTTCTCTCTCTCTTTCTCTCTCCATCATGTATCTATATTTTAGGATTCTTGGAGAGTGTGCTGGAGACATCATGTCCCTTTGCTTCTAATACACCAATAAGTGTTTCCCAAGAACAAGAACCTTCTCTTACCTGTGTTGCCATTATAAAAAATCAGAAAATTTAGCATTGTTACTATACTATCATTTAATCTGCAGTCCATGTTCAAATTTTGCCAGTTGTATCCATATGTCCTTTCTCACAAATATTCTCCTTGGTTTAGGATACAATCTGGGATCATATGTTGCATTTAGTTGTCAGATCTCCTTAGACTCTTTTTTCCCTAAGAATATTATTTTTAATATGATCATATTTTTAAATCAAATCTACTAATTTTGTGTAATTTTTGAGAAATGATAACAGCTAAACAACTTCCAAGTCAGCAGTGTATCTCTCATAGCCTGTTTAAATGGAAAGGATTCAGAGCCTTTCTTTGTCTTTCTTTATCTTGGTACTTCTGAAGAGTATAGTACAGTTATTTTGTAGAATGTACATCAATTTGAATTGGTCTGACAATTTCTCCTAATTAAATTTAGGCCATACTATCTTCTTCAACAACGCCACAGGAATCTCGGTGCATCATATCAGGTAGGCCCATAGTGTCTAGTTGCATCATTACCGGTAATGTTAGCTTTGATTACTTGGTTAAGATGGTGTCTGTCAAGTTTTCTTCAGTGTACAGTTAGTGCTTTCCTTCTGGTTATTAAGCATTTTCTTATTTTTCTTTTAAATTGTTAAAGTACTCTTATCTTAAGTTTTTCTCTTAAAACAGTACATATTTAAATTTTGACTCAATCTCAGAGTTGTATTATTTTAATGGGAGTGTTTAATGCATTTCTATTTATTGCTATAATTAATATGTATGTTTAAAATCCCCAGTGTCTCCCATTATTCTTCATCATCCTTTTTGAAGTCCGTGTATAAGTCTGATGATTTAAAAAAATTATAAAAACTCAATTTCTGATAATTCAAAAGCCTTGCACTACCAAGTATCTAACCACTTATTACTACTACAAATATAATTCTTAGCTTAGCTTGGAAATAGTGTGTGTGTGCATGTGTGTATTTATATGTGAAAGTGTTCATTTTTATTTGTGTCTCTGCCTCAATATATGATTTCTCTTAGAACAATGCCTCTGTAATTATCCTCAGCCCTTGGCACAGTTCTTGTCATATATGAATGGTACCTGAACCACCTGCCATGTTACATGGCTCCAGGAGGTCATCATTCACATTCTGTCTTGAATGGACTTTTGGAACAACTTCACAGCCAATGATAGTCCTAGAGTTGTGTATGCAAGGACCCTGAATGGTGCTCAGTAATGAACACGTGAAAAATCAGATGTCCAGTTTTCTATCGCTTGTCATAGCTAGGACGGCGCTACAGACGTGGGATGACCTTCCTTTATTCAGTGTCTTCCTCTCTTGTAACTAATGATTCCAAGATCGTGTGATTTTGTTCTTCCATCACTTTGACAGTATCTCCTTATTAATTACACTCAAAGTTCACTGTGAGTGAACTCACAAAATATACTGTGAAGCTTTCTGGACTTGGAGGCAGAGAGCTTCCTCTAGCAAGCACTTACTCTCCCTACCATCTCAAATTCCTAGGTCTATCTTGCTTTCAATCATCCTGAACAGATAACAATATTATTTTAAAGGGCATTAAGCATGAGTAATTACTTTTTTTCATAGCTTTTTATCTTCACTGTTTGCCTACAGTATTTTTTAAAGGTAAAGTCTACATACCTTAATGGAAAAATTTTAAGAATAAAATTTAAAGAGTTTTGAAAAATATATTTGCCCTTGAAACCCACTACATTCGTATTAAACTATAAACAATTTCATCACTTTTGGAGATTTCCTCTTACTTCTCAGCCTGCTCACCAATAGGAAACTACTTATCTTTGTGACTTTTTTTTTTCCTACTACACATTAGTTTTGTCAGTTATAAAATGCCATATACATACAATACACACCAATTTTGTGCCTGGTATCTTTTGCTCAGCACAATGACTTTGAGATTCAGTCATTATGCTTTTGCACCTACTTTATCTCTTTTAGTTGCTGAGTAATACTCTCCTGAATGATTACACCACAATATGTTTATTCAGCCTTATATTGATGAATATTTTAGTTGTCTCTAGTTTTTGACCCTTAAAAATGCAGCTGCTATTAAGACTCTTAAGTATTTTTGTGGACATATTATTTTATTCTTCTTGGTTGAATACCTAAAGTGCAACTGTTGTATCAGAGGTGAATGTATGCTTAGATTTGTAACAAACAAAAAGTATGATATTTTTCAAAGTCTTTGTAGCATCTTATATTTCCACCAGCAATTTATGAGAGTTCCAGCCACTCTATATGCTTTCCATTATTTGGGACTTGACAGACAATCTTTTTATTTTAATTTTTTCTGGTGAGATTGTAGTGATATTCGATTGTGGTTGTAACTTCCTGTTGACTATATTCAATAACTTTCCATATGCTTATTGGCTATTCATAAATTGTTTTTGGAAAATGTTCATTTAAGAGTTTGTGTTTTTTAAATTTATTTTTATTTCAATAGCTTCTGAGGCATAAGTGTTTTTTTTGTTACATGGATGAATTGTGTAACAGTAAGTTCCGAGATTTTGGTGCACTCATCATCCAAGTAGTGTACATTGGACCTAATATGCAGTCTGTTTAAATTCCTAGCCCTTTTCCCACCCTCCCTCTTCTGAGTCTTTAAAGTCTATTATGTCACTCTGCATGCCTTTGCATACCATAGCTTAGCTCTCACTTCTAAGTGATAACATAGTTTTTTATTTTCCACTTCTATGTCACTTAGCATAATGGCCTTCATTTCCAAAAAGACATTATTTTCTTTGTTTTTATTGCTGAGTAGTATTCCACGGTGTATATATAGCACATTTTCTTTAACCACTCATTAGTGGATGGGTACTGAGGTTGGTTTCACATCTTTGCAACTGTAAATTTTGCTGCTCTAAACATACATGTGCAAGTTTCTTTTTCATATAATGACTTCTTTTCCTTTGGGTAGATGTTTAGTAGTGCAATTGCTGGATTGAATGGTAGGTCTACTTTAAGCTCTTTAAGTAATCTCCATATTGTTTTTCAGAGGTTGTACTAATTTATATTCTCACCAGCAGTGCGTAAGCATTCCCCCACATCTAGGCCATCATCTATTGTCTATTGTTTGTGTTTTTAAAATTCAATTTGCTGTAATCCTCTTATTTAATTGCAGTAATTTTTATATACTTTTAATATGAGTCCTTTCATCAGATATATGTTTTGCAAATATCTTCTCGCATTTATGGCTGCTTCTTCATTTCCTTAAGGATTCCTTTTACAGAGGAAAACTTTTATTTCTTAATCTATTTTTATGTTTTGAATTACTGCTTTTTGTTCTCTAAGAAGTTTTTGCTTTCTGTCACTACATGAAGAGATTATCAAATTTCTCCTAGCAGATTTATGGCTTTACCTTTAATGTTAAGGCTTCTAATACATATCAAATTAATGTTTTATAGTTTTTAGCGTACAAGTCTTTGGCTTATTTGTTATATTTATTCCTAAATATTTTAGTCATTTTGATGCTCTTACAAGTAAAGTTGTTTTTCAATTTATTTTTTAGATAATTCATTGCTAAAGTATAGAAGTACAATTGATTTTTGTGTTCTGGTTTTATATCTTGAAATCTTACTGAACTCATTTATTCACTCTCATAGTGTTTGTGTGTATGTGTGTGTATTCCTTAGAATTTTCTATATACGAGATTATGTCATATACAAGAAGTGATGGTTTTACTTCTCCTTTTCCAAAATGGGTGCCTTTTATTTCTTTTTCTTGCCTAATTGCCTTGGCTAGAACCTCCAACACAATATTAAATAGAAGTGGTTAGAGCAGACCTCCTTCTCTTATTCCCAATCTTAGGAGGAAAGCATTCAGTCTTTGATATGGTATGGATTTGTGTCCCCAGTCAAATCTCATGTTGAATTGTGATCCCCAATGTTGGAAGAGGGGCCTGGTGGGATGTGATTGGATTATGGAGACAGACTTCTCCCTTGCTATTCTCATGATAGTGAGTTCTCTTGAACTCCCAACCTCGGGTGATCAGCTCACTTTGGCCTCCCAAGTGCTTGGATTACAGTTGTGAGCCACCACGCCCGGCTGATAGCCACGAGATCTGTTTGTTTAAAAGTGTGTAGCACCACCCCATTCTCTCTTTCTCTTACTTCAGCCATGTAGGACATGCCTGCTTCACCTTCACCTTCTGCATGATTCAAAGTTTCCTGAGGCCTCCTCAGCCATGCTTCCTGTAAAGCCTGCAGAACCAAAAGCCAATTAATTACACCTTTTCTTTATAAATTACTCAGTCTCAGGTAGCTCTTTATAGCAATATGAGAACGTACTAATGAATTTCACCATTAATTATGATGGTAAGTTGTAAATTTATCAGAGATAAAGTTATTGAGTATTTTTATCATGGGGGGGTGTTGGATCTTTTCAAATACTTTTTCTGTATCCATTGAAATAATCATTATTCTTTGTCTTTTATTCTGTTGATATGGCATATTACATTAATTGATTTTTAAAATTACTCTAATCTTGCATTCCTGGGATAAAGTCTTTTTTGCTATAGTGTATGACACTTTTTAAATATATTGTTAGATTTCATTTGCAATTTATTATTTGACTTTGAATCTATATTCTTAAGGGATATGGGCCTATTTTTCTTGTGACTTCTTTTTCTGGTTTTGGTATCAGGGTAGTAACTGGCTTTGTAAAATGATTTGAGATGTATCTTCCCCCTTCTCTTCTCCTCTTCCTCTCTTTTCCTTCTTGTGGAAGAGATTAGGAAGAATTTGGTAGAATCCACCAGTGAAGCCATCTCAACCTAGGCTTTAATTTGTGGGAAGATTTTTGCTTAATGATTCCTTTTTTTTTTTTTTTGACTTGTTATAAGTTTATTGATATTTTCAATTTCTTGATTTAGTTTTAGTATTTTACATCTTGCTACCTTAGTTGTATATCACTGTAGCTAAGTTACCTATGTTATTGAATTTGCTGTCATAAAATCATTTATAGTGTTTTCTTATAACCCTTCTTATTTCTGTAAGGTCATAATGGTCCCTCTCATTCCTGATTTTAATAATTTGAGTTGTTTCCTGTTTTTCTTGTTTAATCTAGCTGAAAGATGACAATTTTGTTGATGTTTTCAAAGCAGCAATGTGTGTGTTTTTTTCTATTCTCTATTGATTTATTTGTACTGTAGTTTCATTATTTTCTTCCTTCTGTTTGTTCTGTGTTTAGTTTTCTCTTCTTTCTTTAGTTTGTTAAGGTGAAAGTTTAGCTTATTGATTTGAAATTTTTCTTCTCTTTACATGTAGATGTTTATAGCTAGAAATACCCATCTAAAGATTGTATACACATATCCTATAAGTTTTTGTATGTTATATTTTTGTTGTCACTCATCTTCCAGTGTTTTATAATTTCCTTTGGGATGTTTTCTTTGACCCACTGACTATTTCAGAATGTGTTTTTAATTCCTACATTTTTTTTTTTTATTTTCTAAACTTTCTTTCTTTTATTGATTTCCAGTTTAATTCCATTTTGGTCAGAGAATATACTTTTATTTCATTCCTTTTAAATACATTGAGGTGTATTTTATGGCCTAAAATGTGGTCTCACTGAGAGAATATTCCATGAGCACATGAAAAGAATGTTTTCTGATGTTGTTGGGTAGCCTTTTCTATGGACAGCTTTTAGCTCCATTTCATTTATAGTCTCCTTGAAGTTATGTATTCCTTATTGACTTGCTGGTTGATCCATTCATTACCAAAAGGGATATATTTATCACTGTGTTTAAAGATATTTTTGCAGCATGTAGAATTCTGAATTCACAGATTTCTTTTACTTTCTGTATTTTAAAGGCTATCCATTACCTTTTGGCTTTCATTGTTTCTGATAAGAAGTTAGTGTAATTGTTTCTGTTCATATAATTTGATGGGTTTTTTCTGTTTTTTTTTTTTAATATTTTCTCTTAATCTTTGGTTTTAAATAGCTTGACTATGATGTGTCTAATATTAGTTTCTTTGTATGTTATCTTGTTTACTAAGCTTCACAGATTTATGTTTTTTTTTTTTTTT